>LOJH01021494.1:0-20286 GCA_001685095.1 Ellobius talpinus
GAAAAGCAGGCCTGCACTCCCCATTCACTACAGGCAGGTTCCTATATCGTATTTTGTCTTAAAATACTTTTTCCTGAGGAAAATTTAATGGATGTTATTTGTAGCTGTTCACTCGATTCAGAAAATAAACAGGCCAGCTTAAAGATAACCAATTATATTTTTAATTGTTATAAGGGGAAACTCAAGCCACAAGAATGGGAAGTCCGAGTTCCGCTGTGTCCTGCGGAAATCACTTAGAGAGAGCACGCACCTGGACTGTCCCAGTTTTAATTCCTGGGCTCCAGGTAGACACGCCTTAACTAGGTTCCACTTCTTAAAGGTGATTGGTTAACAGAGCTTCCCCCATCTGTTATTATTATTGATGCAGATTTTGTTGGAAGTCCCTGTTAGCAAAAGATTCTCCTCTTTGGAGAATTTTAGCCTCTTCCCATCCAAATCTAGCCTCTGAATCAAATATTATTTACAAAAGTATACATTGCTTTTTCTTGTCTTCAAGGTATATGTGAGGGTTTTGAGATTGATGAGCAAGCAATATGTTAATGCAAGTTTTATTCAACACATTAGAATCATCCTCAAAGATGAAGTAGAGAAACATTATAAATTTCCAGGAAAATTTTAAATTAAACTCACTTAACACTTTTCATGTATTTTTACTTTTAATTTATTGGTATTTGGTATGGTCACAAAATCCTGTAGCCTCAAATCTGTCTACAGAATATTTTCATCAAAGCCAAAATAGACATCCTATTACCATTAAGCAGCCACTTCCTTTCTCAGCTCTCAACAACCACTAGCATGTTTTTTTTTTATCTATAGATTTACCAGTTCTGGATATGTCATACACATAAACATATGCAATAATTTCCTGGTGCTCCTTGTTTAATACGGTGAATTTTAACTTAATTCTTGTAATTTGTAATTTATGTGGCTGAGTCAGACTAAGCTGTGAATATATATGATTTTATTTGTGTATCTAGTTATCATAAGCTATGACGAACATTTTTATTTTCATCTTTTGACCACTATGCATAGTAGTGCTCTGAACCATCATTTGTAAACTGTTTGAAATCACAATTTTTCAGTTCTTTGGGGGAGATACCCAGGAGTGGTATTTCTGTTTGACTCTCTGAGAAATGGATAAACTATTAATTTCTAAAACTGAGCCCTCTTTCGTGGTCATTAGCAGTGAGTAAGGATTCCAATTTATCTACATCCTCAACTCTTTGTTGATGGTTGTTGTAAAGCACCATGTGGGTGCTGGGAACCAGAACATGTCCTCTGGGATGGTAACAAATACTCCTAATCTCTGAGTCATCTCGCTAGCCCCAAAGCACCAATATTTAACTCATAAATAGATATGTTTATTTATAACTTTACTTATGCTATCACACCATGGTTTTACTTTGTGTATCCATGATGAGTAGTGAAGCTAAGCAGCTATTTGTGTGTTTATTATCCAATTGTTTAATGTACTTCAGAAAAGCTTATCAAATTTGGTAACTTTTGGTTCTAGACACTTCTACAATTCTTGTAATCTCTGTATTGGAGATATCTTTTCCTTTTACTGTACCCACTAAACTACAGCCTCCAAAGGAAAACTTTCATGTTTGTGTTTTTCTTCAGTCTGAATTTTTTATTTTATATTAATTCCTTGGCAATTTTGACCACAGTTAATAATGTACTGTATATTACAGAACTGTTAAAATAGCTTAACACATCACTACCAAATGCATTGGCAAAGTGATAGATATGTTAATTAGTTTGATTGAATATTTTTATGACATATACATAGATAGATCAAAGCACTTATTTTTTATTCTTCCCAAATATATTATATCCCAAATGCAGTTTCTCCTTCCTCCCCTCCCCCAGTCTTTATCCCCCCTACCACTTTCCTCTCCCCAGATTCACCCCCTCACTCTGTTTCCCCTCAGAAAAGAGAAGTCCTCCCAGAGACATCAATTAAACGTGGCAAAGTATGCTACAATAATACCAGGCACATACCATCAAACAAAGGCCACCCAGCAGGCAGAAGAGTCAGAGACAGCCCCAGCTCCCACTGTTAGGAGTCCCACAAGAATACCAAGCTAGTTGTTTAACATACATGTAGAGGATGTAGGTCAGACCCCCTACAGTCTCCCTGATCTTTGCAAGCCCCCATGAGTCCAGGTCAGTTGTTTCTGTGGGCCATGTTCTAGCCGTGTCCCTGTTCCTCCAATTCTAACTAACCTTCCACCTACCCACCCACCACCACACCTCTGAAGGACTCCAAGTTCTGCCTAATGTTTGGCTGTGGGACTCAGCATCTGCCAGCATCAGTTGTTGGACGAAGTCTCTATGGTATTACAATATGTCATTTTTAATGAAATAATTTAAACCCACTACTGCTTCACCACACCAAAATGATTCAATTCTTTATGTTGATTCGCCACCCCATACTTTTAACTCAGTTCTCAATTATTTTATATTCTAATTACACTGAATTGTTAAGCCATTCTTCTATTTATAGTTTTATCAAAAGGAGAGATTCTCAGTGAGTTGCAAACATAATATAATCTATGCAAAAACTAGTAGGGTACCATATTCATTTTCTATGTATTGGGGAACAATTTAAAAGAATTTATCCTGAAGGAAAAGAAAGGAGAATATGTTGTAATAAGAAAGCCAATCAGAGAAGGGCACATATTGCACATTCAACATGTTGTCTTCCACATGTTCACATTCCTCTTAGGTTCAAATCTCTTAGAGATTTATTTAGAGAGAGCTGTGAAAAATATCAAGAACAGTTTCCAAAAAGTTCACATAAGATTTGAGGACCTGAACATCATTGTTCTGTGTGTGTGACGAATGCCTGCATGTGTGATTTGGCAGGGTTGTCCTGGTGAATGAATAACAGGGAAACATGGTTCCCCTTTACAGAAAGACACCTCTGAATCGTTTGAAAAAGAAAGGAGTTACCCATGAAAAGAACAACTTTTCACAGGACACTGAGTTTTCCTAAGTGTGATGAAGGCTGTAGTGGAGGAACTGATATAGGTTAGGCACCTGAAGATAATGAAGAGATACTAAGAATTTGGAACTGCTGATTTTATTGTTTGATTTAAAATATTTATTTTATATCTATCTATATATGCATACACACACACGCTTATATCTTTTGTCTTCCTGTATATGTCTGTACAACACTAGCGTATTTTGTGCCTTGGGAGGCCAGACAACGGTATAGGGTTCCCCTTGAACTAGAGTCAGAGACAGTTGTGAGTTGTTGTGTGGGTGCTGGGAGTCAAACCTGAGTCTTATAGAAGAACATCCAGTGCTCTTACCTGCTAGCTATTTTAGAGGATTCAGAAATTTTAATTTTTTTTTTTTGAAAATATAGTACCTTCCCTGCCTGCATAGAACTTCCCTACACTTGTGGAATCCACTAGAAGAGCCGTTTCCATCCCTGTTTCTTTTAGAACAATTCCTAAAGGCCTCCTCATTTGGTCAGAGGTTTTGTTTTTCAGATAATTGATCACCTTTCACTTCTTTCAGGAAAGCATGTCTCATTGAATTTTCAATGAATGGTTTTAGGAAAATTAGGTATATTCACATGGAGTATGAAGTCAGACCTCTGCTTCTCACCAGTTCTGAAGAGCAACTCAAAACATATGAAAAACTTGCATTTTAGGACTTGATACTACAGGAGTGCTATAAGCAGCTGGAAAGATGGCTCAGCAGTTAAGAGCGTTTACTGGTCTTCCAGAGGCTACTTGTTCAGGTCCTCATCATCCATGTCAGGTGGCTCACAAATGCTTGTACCTATAACTTCACTGATTGTGACATTCTATTTCTCTCTCAGGTATCTAAATACAAATGGCATACATAAGACAGACATAAGCGAAAGTAAAAATAAATATTAAAAGAATATAATAAATATTTAGAGAACTATAAGACTAGAATGTGTGTGTTGTTTGTGTAGGGAAAGTATTTATTGATTGGTTCTAAACCATGGCTACACAGGAGCTAGAAATTCTGAAGTACTCTTATAAATATGATGGTTATTGTTAACAATAATGTACTATGCATTTCTAAAAGCCAGGTCAGGTATTTTGAAAATTTCACCATAGAGTAGTGGTAAATGCTTGAAGAAATAAATATTTATAAACTGATTTAAGCATGTTATTGAGAATATGGGGAAAGAGGAGTCCCTATACATTATCTATGGGACTGAAAACTGGTACAGCTTCTATGGACATCAATATGAGAGCTTTAAAAAAAACCTAGAAATAGACCTACCATATAATTCAGCTATAACCCTTTTGGGTATGTATATTTTCAAATAGGAACTCTCTAGAAAATTGGCAATGACCAGACCTGTCTTGTCATTCTTCTACCTCCCAAGTGCTGGAAATATAAGCATATACCACCACCTCTAGCCACTCCAGGGTACATTACTGAGGGTTGTAAGCCAGCATACCACAGATGTGCTTGCACATGCACATTTATTCCTTCATATTTACTACCACAGGCAACACATAGAACCAACCTAGATGTCTCTCAATGATGGTTAATAAAATCAGAATCACAGAACTTCATCCAACTATAATTTAAATGAAGTTAAGACATTTTCAGGAAAATAGATGGCAATGGAGATTATTTATTATTATGCTAATCATGATTAGTCAGATTCATATATGTATATGTTTGTATATATACATATTTATGTAAATATATATGAATCCAAAACTATGTAAGAGATGCATATATATAAAACAGAAAGGGAAGTATGAGTGGGGAGAAAGGAGTCCAAAGAGAGAGAGTTTCAGCAGTATCTGTAGAACTTCTGTCCTTAAAGCCTCTGGACCACCTCCGTACTTAGGGTATGCTCCTGCATATTCTGCACCTCTATGTGCATTGTCTTTCTATTAAGAGTTTCCCATATGTGCTGGTTTCTACTTAAAAGCACAGTGCCCAGCACACAGTAGTAATGTAGTCCATATAGTACAGGTGAAATGATCTTACAGTATGTTACTCAAAGGCCAAGATTATCTCTTAGAACATAATCATAATTTAAAGTAGTCCCATTATCTGCTTTAGGTCAAGTTCTTCCTGGGTGTTCTTTACTAGTTTCTTAACTATTCTGGAGCTATTGTTTCTTCCTTTCTCCTTCCTCTTCTTCCAAGCATAATTATTTATTATCCTGATTGATAGAGGCCTTCAGGTGAATGCATCTTTTCTGACCCACTCATTTATATTTCAGCACCAATGGCATGAAATACAATTTGCCGGAGTCAGTGACTTTCTTCATAATTTGGGTTTGGGGACAGAACTCCAGTCATCAGCCTTGGAAGCTAATGCTCTTATCCATTGCAACATCTTTCTTGTCCATTAAAAGGTTTGTTTTCATTAAATTGCACTCTAAATTTCCATCCTTTGAGGTTTGCTCACAAACACTTAGCAATAGGGCCATCCCCAGAGAAGCGGTAGTGCCTGCCATATTTGCGCTTGTAAGTACTGAATTCCTGTCTTTTAAGGATCAGGATGGTGTGTTACAGGCCACCCTAGACAATCAGAGCATTGCCAGTTAAAGCATTAGAGGAATTAATTGATTTTCTGTTTATGAAGGTTGAGATCAGAAACTGTGTCTTGATGTCTGCTTCCCATTCCCTCCTTTACACGAGTGGCTCCCTTGGTATCTGAGGATGCACACCTGAGTGAGTTGCACTGGAGAATTCTAAGGGGATACTTCCTTGGCAAACAGAGAAATGAAACAAACTCTGCTTGCTGATGTTTTGAATTTGCTGAAAAAGTTCTTGTTTGTGAGCCTTAAAAAACATAAAACATAAGATCATAGTGTAGAGCACAAACTGTTATATACTTGAAGGAGAAATTTTAGCTGCAATTGGAAATATAGTTATCATTGGATAACAGTAAAAGAAAACAGCATTATACAGAAATCTATGAAGCATTGTTAGAATGCTAATATCATGTTATGACTTTATTAGACTTATTTTCCAGTGAGGACATAGGTAGGGGTGGATAGCATTACAAACATATCATAAGCAGAATGCAAGTATCATGGAGCTATGGCAAGCCATCTAGACATATGGAATCTGGGAATCTTGGCTAATAGAAGGGACATTTAAGCCAAGAAAGAAATCAAGAATGAAAAGAGACAAACTAGTGAAAGTGGAAGTTTTCTTGTGATAGACAAGTTTTGTGGTTTGAAACTAAAAGTGGAAGGTTCCCTAATTAAAGAAGAAATAGTATTCTAGTAACATGAATTCAGACTAGCAAAAATATGCTTCTGCTAACTTGGGTGTATGTGTGGTTGTACCAATCGTAAGCATCCAAGGCTGTTTTTTTATTGAATATGGGCTTATTCATGCAGTATCTCTTTATTATGGCTCCCCTCCCCTAAGTACTCCGAGATCCTCCCCACTACCCCTCCCACCTAAATACAATTCCTTTCTTGCTTTCTCTCATTAGAAAACAAACAGGCATTTAAAAAAGAAAAAGGAAAAATAAGATAAAATAAAGTCAAATAAATCTAAATAGAAATAGAGCAGCAAAAAACTATCTAGTTGAAGCTCCATCTCCTCCGTCATTTGGTGATTCCCTTTATATGACTTTGTTACCTGTATATATTGTAGGAAACTTCTGCTGTATTAGGTTTCCATGAAATTCCTCTAATGGTTCTTACTTTTATTTGTCCCTCCTCATATTTTCTCCCTCCCTGTTCTGGTTCCTCTCCCTCTCTGTTTGATCCTCCCATTCCAGTACCTATTAAATCCATCCATAACTATTAAAGAAATGCTTACCATCCTTAGTCATCAGGGAAATGCAAATCAAAATTACTTTGATATTTCGTCTTATACCTGTCAGAATGGACAAGATCAATAAAACAAATGACTGATCATGTTAGCAAGGGTGTGGAGTAAAGGGGACACTCATTCATTGCTGGTCAGAGTACAAACTTGTACAGCTGCTGTGGAAATAAGTAAGGCAGTTTCTCAGAAATATGGGAATTGATCCAGCTCAAGGTGTAGTTCTGTCACTTTTGGGTATATACCCAAAGAACACTACATCCTCCTATAGAAAGTTGCTCAACCATGTTCACTGATGCTCTATTTATAATAATCAGAAATTGGAAACAGACTGCATGTCCATCCACTAATGCCTGATAAAATTTGGTAATTTACATAATGGAATATTATTCAGCTGTTTAAAAAATGAAATCATGAAATTCTCAAATAAACGGATGGAACTAGGAAATAAATCATTCCAATTGAGGCAACACGGACTCCAAAAGACAAGTATGATATTTTTGCTTATATTTGGATATTAACTGCTAAGTGGTTGATAAGTAATCCACAGTCCATATTTATTACCACAGCGGTTAGTCATAGAGGAAAGTATTGGGGAAAAGATTGGATTCCAAAGGCTATTATTGGAAATATGCAGTAAAGCTGTCCATTAAATTGTTCCCTTTATTTTCTAAAGTGCAAAGAGAAGAATGACCTCCAGGCAATTTTTAAAATATTTTTATCAAGTTGTATGAATGCATATAAGAATATTGATCATAAGAGGAAATACCATGATTTTGTCTTAGTTACAGCCTGTGAAACATGAAAAACGGATGATGTTTGTTGAATGAATTGTCGGCTGTTGATTGGGAAGTTAGAACGCAGAGTTGTGCTCAAACCCTTCTGTGCACTGTTACATATGACTATCACATGCTTTTGGCTTCATACCTCCCTAAACTGCATTTCTTTCCTACACAGTACCTCAAATTCTCCTTTAATAGATTCAAGTGTGAGAATTCTGCCATACTGGATAGTGATATACATTAATCAAAAGGAAAAAAAAACCAACAGTGTTGGGAGTGATTGTAGCCCACAAGCATGTTGAAGGCAAAGTGGCAAATAATTTTATTCTATCCTTATTTTATTACATGGAAATGTCTTTCTTACTCCAGAATGCTGATATTTTTAGGGTACATCATGTGATAGTAATATGATTATGAAATTATGTCTGAATTGAAAAGTAGCCTGTATACCAAATGGACTCTATAGCTAATGGTAGTGCTACCGTAAAAGACTGAAGAATGGGCAAGCTGGCAGCATGCCCCAGAAAGAGATGAGAATGACAGGAATTCAAAGCATCAGTTTCTTTGGTATGCTTGAGTATATCCTTGTATTTTCAGGATATTTATCAGGCTAAAATTAACTTGGAAGTCCTTGCATATGCTAATCAGCTGCCCTGTTTACCTTTAAGCTGAACTTTACAGATGATATTGTACCTTTATAACCTTGACATTTATTAGGGCTTGAAAAGTGCTGTTCACTCCTTGAAAGAAGAGTCTAAATGCGCTCCCAGTCAGAGTACAGTAAAAAAGAATCACTGCTCTGTCTGCTAAGTGTTTGAGTGGTTCTTTATGGCAGAGTAAGCATCTTTGCCATTGTTTTATTTTATTCTTAAAGTCCTCCATGAGAAACAACCTGGGTATTTTTGATCTCTCTATTCTAATACAAAAAACAATGTTTAGTGAATAAAAGATGAACTAAAACTGAAAATCAACCATTAGCACTCTTCTCTGGATGCTACTTCCTCTTGTTTAATTCTTTCAAAAATATATTTACAAAATTTGAGATTGTAATATAATCACATCATTCCTTCCTTCCTTTTCCTCTCTCTAAACTTTTCCATATATGACTGCTTGCTCTTTTTCAAATTCATGAGCTCTTTTCTTGTCTAATTATTAAGAAATACAAGTTGAAGAAATATACAGAGGAAATTTAAAAGAGATCATGCATACTCTCCATTGAATATGTTAGAATGTGAGACTGGCTTTTTACTGGTAAATATTACTAAGTATGACTTGGCTGATCATGTCACTTCAGATAGAGCAATTCCATGCTGTCATAACTATGTTAGATGTCATTGTTCTCATCCCTTGTCAGTAGGAAACTCAGCTTCATAGACTTCAGCTCTTTACCTACACTGACATCCATGCAGAGAAGGACAGATTTTCAGTGAGCTGCCCAATAAATTCTCAGGAAAGTTTGGGAAGTGTCATTATAGATAAAAAGTCATTGTTATTTCTAGTATAGATTTAAAAGCAGTTTGTTCTTTTAGTAAATAAAGCTATAGTAAAATGATTCTTGAATTCATGCTAGTATGAGGAAACTCTGTAGACAAAGTCTGAACTTTCATTTTCTGGTCACCCAGGCCTGATTAATCATACAGATGCTATATTAATTACAACACTCTTTGGCCACTGGCTCAGGAGTATTACTAGCTAGCCCTTACATCTTAAATTAACCCATTCCTATTAATGTATGTATCTCCACAAGGCTATAGCTTACCAGTAATATTCTGGCGTCTTTCTTCATTGGTGGCCATATAGCGTCTCTTTGACTCTGCTTATTCTTTCTATATAACTTTGTTCAAATTTCCCACCTGGCTTTACTCTGCTAAGCCATTGATTCATCAACCAACAAAAGAAATTCATATTCAGAAGGGCATCCCACATCAAAACTCCATTTTTTCTACTTCCTGATATACTTGGTTTGTTGCTAATATGCATTCTCCAAGAATCTGTATTGTTTGAGAAAATTCATTTGTTAACCAACATATCTGCAATTTTATTGAAGAAGTTATTTTAATATAATTAAAAATAAAGCTCAAAAAGCAAAGAAATTAAGTTAGTAAATCATTAGAACAAAGGAATGTGGATGTAGATATTGGTAACAGACTTAAGAAACAGTATTAGGTTAAAGCAAGTGCCAGAAATGCTATGTGTTCCTAGATATATGAAAATGAGTGCTGTCAAATAAAAAAGGGCAAACAGAAGAGTGGATATTAAGTGATAAGATGCTGTATTTGTTGATTTTATGTCAACTTGAAACAAACTAATATTATATGGAAGGTATCAATTGAGAAGATGCCCCCACCAGATTGGCCTGTGGGACATGTTATTGATTATTGGTATGGATGGGCCCAGATCTTTATGGGTGGTAATACCCTGATGTGGGATTCCCCTCTGTATGCTATGAATACCATTGGTTAATAAAGCAACTGGCTTGGCCTGATAGGGTAGAGTAGGGATAAGCAGAGAAAACTATAGTGAATGCTGGGAAAAAGCAGGGTGGAGTCAGAGAGCAGCTATGTAGCCCCACTGGAGACAGATGCTGGATGGAACATTGCTGGGTAAGCCACAGCCTTATGGCAATACGCAGATTAATGGAGATGGGTTAAATTAAGATATGAGTTAGTCAGAAATACACTTAAGCTATATGTCAAACAGTATTGCAAATAGTATTGGTTTTGTGTCATTATTTCTGGAGTCTGGGCGTCCAGGAAATGAACAAGTGACTTCCTACAACACTACCCGTGATCTGGTTGTCCCAGGTTCACAAGAAAGCAAGTGGAGCAAGCTATGAGGAACAAACTGGTAAGCAGCAACCACCACCCCCATTTTCTCTTCATCAGCTCTTACCGTTAGTTTCCTGCCTACAGTTTGAGATCCTGCCCTGAACTTTCCAGATGATAGACTACTGAAAGATATAAGATGAAATTAATCCTTTCTGCCCCAAGTTGTGTTTGGTCATGATGTTTAATTGTAAGAGTAGAAACCCTAACTAAGATAGATCCCACCTTCACATACTTTTCATTAAGATAACATAAATTTATAATTATCATACACTAAAGAAACTTTGTAATCTCTAATAGTGTCATAAAAGAGTATTTCTGTTTGTTTGAGGAAATACTGCACTGCTAGGCAACTCCTTGTGTTCAGAATCTCAGGGAACAGAACTGTCGATTATCTTGGCCAAAACATCCAGCTGTATGCAGACCTGAAAGGCAACAACTTGAAGAAAGTAAATGACACAGGTCTGACTTGCTGATTGAAGGCACTTTTAGAAAGAGAGATTGAGGTCTTTCAGGGCAAACACTTCATGACTGCAGTAAAGAGGTGCAGGCCCTTTGCCTCAGAGATGGGGCCCTTAATCACATTTGTTATAGGTAGGTTGAGTTCAACTCCAGTTTATTTAGTTACCCTTAGCAGTATCTATCATGGATCTGCCACAGGCCAGCTTTGTGACCTTAAGCTAATACTTAACCTCACTGAGTCCTTTCTCTGCAGCACGATCAATACATTTCCTGTTCTTTTTTCAGTCTTAACAGAGATGCCTGGGAACAAAGAGCATAGTTAACGTGAAGTTGTTTCAAGCTACTTACAAGAAAGACACATTGGATAATGAAGATTATCACTATGATTAAAGGTAGTGATTATTATTAGCAGTGTTTTGAAATGAACAATGCCAGTCAGGGTTTAAATCACTCAGCCAAAAATCAACAAAGAATCGGCTCAAATGTTCATGATGATTGTGCTAGAGAGCATGCAATGTTCTGGTCTAAGAATCTCTTAAAGATTTCCCTAAATATGACCTCAAACAGGTGGGTTGATTTATCACAAAGGAAAAACCTTCCTTATTTTTAAAAATTGGCATTGAGAGTACCAAAAACAACATATTCTGTTAGTGGCTGGTTTTGTTCAATGACAGCTGAGTCCCTACAGGTTTTCATTTCATTTCTCAAATATCTACCACCCTCCTACTTCTGGTTTAAACCACACACCAATGTGAAATAACTGTAAAAGATCTGTGTTGAACAACACAAATCGGCAACGTGCGTATACATGTAACATTCAGTTCTTTCCAAAGTCTAATAAATACCGTTTTCTGTTCTACTTGATGATAAGACTGAGAAGAATAGGGACAATATCTTCATAGACAAAAACCTTAGTACTTTCGGACAGTTTTTGGAGTGCTATTATCAATATTTGACATGGTCAGTGTCTGCTTCCAGTCGAGAAGGCTTGCTTTCTCTGCCAGTTGTGTGCACTAAATTAAAGCCAGAGGTATAAGCTCAGCCCTACCTTCTCCTGTGAAAGATTGTATGTTATTCTGTGGAATTTCTAACCCTGACGGCCTATACCGCTCAGTGGAGCTATTCTCTAAATGCTGCCTCCCTTCTAAAGTACTTGAGATGGTATGTTGTGTCTTGAGGGTGTTCTCTATAGCTCTCTAACATCAGAAGTCCTATGGGGAAAATATGGACCATCCATCTCTGTTATCACTACCACTTTCCTTTCATGCAGTCAACACAGATGCTTTTTTTCTCTAATGCCACACTCTTTAGTTTTTGTTTTAAGAGTTTGATTCCTTGGGAACTACTAATCCTCGGCAATTGGTAGAGAAAAGAGAAAATGCTCCTGTGTTTAGCCTCCCTGTGTTACCATTAAATAGATACATTTTTTTTTAAAAACTAAGCTTTAAAGACTTGTTTTCCCATCCTCTTTGGTTTCTTAAAAGGATACATAAGAATTTTATCATAAATAAAATTATAATAAGTGCAAAATAGGAGACAAAAGATCTAAGCTAATCAATTGTAAACAATAGCTAACACTTTTACGTACATATTTTCTTACACAAAATTTATATATTTAAAGCATCTATTCATATATTTATTTCCTTCCCTTAAATCAAACAGTAGATACTGTTTCCATTATTTAAGTAATGTAGGATCTGCACCTAAGAGAAGGTTCCACATACATAATAAAAGGCTCGAGGAGGTGGCGGTACTCAGATTCATCAAATTATTTATTCTTTCTGATACACAAAATTGTCTCAATGCCTGGCATTCCTCTTTCAGGGAGAGCATCTGAACCTAGTTTTCAAGTGTGGAAATTCCTTTTTCCTTATAGCCTTGGTTGGGGCATGTTTACCTCCCCATATCTGAAGTAAAAATATTAGTATTTTCACTTTCCTAGTGCCTCTTGCCACTGTGTTATAGACACACGGACTAGGTAATGCCCACATTGATGCTCCAACCACAGCATAGATATTTGAGGATTTGTCTCTTGCTCCATGAGCAGCTAAAGAAAGGCTGTATTTCAGGGTAGTAATAACAGTGTTGCCAACACCTACCTGCACCCAAGGTTCTGGGCTAGCAGCGCTAGTAGAAGAACCATATCTCACTGCCCTGAGGTAGCGGCCATGGAGTCTTTCTCAGTCAGTTTGGTTGCCTGATTCAGGGCATTAAACCTAGGTACACAGCCAACAGTTTGTTGTTAAAAAATTTCCTACATATCTGATATCTCCCTTAAATGCTTATAATAAATCTCCCATTCAAACCTACAACCATTTAATCAGTGGAACCATGTTTTCTTCTATCCTGAAAGCACAGTTTCTGTATTTGAAGTCTTCATATTTTATCAAAGAACTAGTTAATTTTTGTATAGGGTATGTTTTACAAAATATTATATATTATAACATTTTCTTATGAACTAACACACATGCACATACACCAGATTTCATGTTCATTCTAGTGTAGGCATGCATATCATGTACAGTATTGTCCCTCAAGATGTGGCCACTGCCTGATGCTGAATAGGCAGTGAATATTTATTTTAAGGACTTGAGAGAGTGATATAATTTTATACAACACTTTCCTCGAATTTGATTGATACTCAAATGAAAATTTCAAGAGAAGTTACTTTGCAAGATTTACATAATTTCTCATTAACCTTTCAGTATTTATTTGGCTTCTTACAAAGCCTCTTATCCCTTATTAATTCCATTATTCCAACATTTTCTTACCTGTCCCTAAACAAATTCACATAAAACTGCATGTAACCCATTTTTCCTACATGAGAAAATGGCCCAGATTCTACTATTGTTTTTACCTTTAAAATGTTCTCTGGGAAGTCATGGTATTAATATCTGGAAATTTAAACAAGTTTATACTTTCTTTTCTCCTTGATCATAATACATTTAGGCTATATTCAGTTCATCAATATAGAGAATAATTTTTGATTTGTCAATGACATAATTTATGCTTAATATTTTCAATATAATTCGTGGAAGAGAAGTTTAGATTGGATTTAGACATATCTTTAACTTCCTATGCTTAGAGCTTGCCTACCAAAGTTCTAAGGTACAGTCATTATGCTAGTCTGTCATGTGAAACTCTATTTGTGTTATCTCTCTCAGCATTCTGAATTTCAAGCTGTGAAATATGGGGGTTCTATTTTGTAATACTCTCTTTCTAGAACCTACTCTTTAATTTTCAAAGAGAACAAGGCCTGTAGGGGAAGAAAAGAATGGTGATAATAATGGCTCCATTTTTACAAGCACCCTGTCAGGTTTTTGTGATGTAACCTCTGCAAATCTAAGTAAAGGCAGGTGAGAAAGACCCAGGGGCTCCATCTACACAAGGCTGCCCTACATGTACCCACTGTCCCATCTAACCCTAACTCTCTCTTAGTCTTTTAAAGGAGAAAGAAAAGGACATGAATAGTTCCTGTCTGTTGTACTGCAAACTGGATAGAATAAATCAGAGAGGAAATTATACGTCTGGGATTTGGAAAACACTCATTATAACTGATCATAGAACAAATTGGCATAGACGCATGCTATGTGCTGGCCTTACAGTGATTTAAATATATAGAATGAGACAAGGACAAATAAGGGCATGACCTGGATTTCCAGTCTATTCCTTTAAATATCTTTATGTGACTTTTAAAATACATTTGAGCTCTTTTAAAAAGAAATAACCAACCAAAGTTTTTTTCTCTAGAAAGTGACTATTAAATATTATATTTCACAAAGAGATACCTTTAAGTCATATGCAATTTAGTGGGGGAGGAGATGTCAGAGAATATCAAATAATAATATAGTATGAGATTTATTAATCATTGGCAGTTTATATTATGTTATCATTCGGTGACACAAATAATTATAAGTGATTAACAATATACTTTTCTTTAGCTTCATGGTGATTCTATTATCTGGATTTTATGAAGAAGGAAACTGAGGCTTGGAGAAGCTGGACCACATGCTTAAAGCTAGAGTGTTATTAATAAGTAGATAAAATTCAATCATTAAATCTGCTTTCTAACATGTGTACTACATTCATCTACTATATTAGATAGAAGTGAGAGGGCAAAAGGCACTACATGATAAATAAAGGTGCATTTCAGAGATGGAAGAATTTATGGCCTGGGATTAATCTGTTCCTTTGATGCTGACAGTACATAAAGTTTTCTGCATGGCGTTTAGAATGGTGGATATATATTTAAAAATTTTATTTCAATTTCCAGAAGTTAAAAAGGGCTCACTTTTATACAAACAGAAGTTAAATTAAATGAAAAACCCAGGGGCCAATTGTAAAAATAATGCAGATTTATGAACAGAACTAGCATTTCTCAAGATTTGCCTTGTGATGGTTTTGGGAATTCTGAGGTTGAACTGTACAACATGCTTAAATGTGTAGATGCTTACACAGAAAGGCTGATCAAAGCCTCTCTTTCCTATGTGCCTTGTTTTATAGACACAAATACGCTGATACATACACAGCTATACAATGCTTGTACACATTCATATATACACATAATACACATGTAAGGATTATAAAGATTAACACACTCACATACACTTGTACAGATAGATAGAAAAATAGGCGTGCATGTGCGTGCATGTGCACATGCATACGCACACACACACACACACACACACACACACACACAAACAGCTTTTCCCTTTACACTGTTTTATAGTTGTAGGAAACAGAATGAGACATAAGGTTGCCATTTCTTCAGCTGTAGTTAAATTGTTAGGTAACATTTAAATCAAAAATAAAGTAGCAATATTAGAGCGCTAACTTTCCTCCAGGAAGACATCCTGGGCATCCAAAGAGTTGCAGGCACACTGAGGACCGAAGGAAAGACTATTGGTGCTTACAGAGAGATAATCACATCTTTGTGATTTCCTGCCATTTAATGATCCAGCTTTCCAATTTTCTTGGCCTAAGCTTTGGTCTCCAGCAAAGTCTCCTGTTTTCATCCATTTATATTAGCTCTGAGTGCTACCTCCCTCAACTCTTCTTCCAGATGGAGTGAAGGAAATAGAGTATTAAAGGATAGCTTTTTGAATAGGTTATTAAACAGGCATCTTTCAGAATAATAAAGGACAATTTTGGAACTGTGCTTGAGTGCACTTGACTGCATCATCTTCATGTCCAATGAGCCTCACTGAGCATCTGTTTGCCACACTTCACTGTACCTGAGGTAGTTTCCAATCCAATAATCCATTGCAATTTATTTTATGCTAGGTAAATGACTGCTTTCTAGGCTCTAGAGGCAATTTTTCCTTTCTTATGTATGCTGGCCTGGAAGAATATTCTATTCACATTCTAACAAGAAGCAAATATCTAAGACTCCCTCCCATTCCTCAGCTATTCCTTTCTTTAAAAGATCAGATATTAGAACAAAGTAATCTGTAGTAAGTATGCAAATATTTATGATTTATCATGAGCAAGGTACTTCAATGCATAAAATATATCTTTAAAATCCTGGAAGCAAAATAGAGATTTCCCAGTTGTTGAGTCTATTTTTCTCTCTTCAAATACAACTGCTGATTTCAAATAAGAAGATATAGGACCCATGCCCAATAAAATTACCGTCCTGCAGGTGCATAATAATAAATAAACATGACAGTTTGCACGAATGCACAAGGCAGCCATGAAAACAAGTGCTGCCAGTTTTAGAACTGAGATGTATAGCATAGGTTGCATTGGAAAGGGCAGAGGTATTTGGAGATTTTTATGCTGGAGCCAATAATTTCAATATCGAGGAGAACTTTTTTCCTTCCCCCCATTCCATTTAGTCATCCTTTATGTCCTTTGTAAATGGAGCACCTACTGTGTGCCATTTACAGAAGCAGGTGCTGGAACTACAGACAATGTGCATTTTTACCAGGATATCATAGAAAAATGCTGAAGACTCTGAGGGTTAAACAATGTAAGTTTAGTTTTCACAGTTCTGAAGGGTATAAATCACATACATGTTACCTGACTTGGCCATCCTGAGGCTGTCATTTTTCCTAGCTTTGGCATAGCTTGCTTATTATTATGTGCTGTAATGACTTCTAAGCATACACACTCTGGTAGCTCTTCATCCTTTGGTAAGAACATCAGTCACATTGGATTTGAAACACTTAAGTGGTTTCAGCTTATTGTCTCTGCTCAAGATCCTATTTCCAAAGACAGGCATGTTTAAGATATTAAGGATTGGGATGCCAACAAACAAATATTTTTTTTTAGTAGGGGAATAATGTAGTTCAAAGTACATCTAAAGGTAAGGGACTGTCTTGGGGAAGCTTATGATGTAATGGGAAATGAGATGTTTATGATGTATTGTGAAGTGAGAAGAGATAGAGAAGCAAAACAGAAAATTTGGATCAATACATCAAGGTTGCCATGATACTTCTTAATTTAATTTCTCAGTGTTTTTTCTTCTGAAATGAGGTGTGTAATGTCTGGAAACCTTATGAGTTTGATAATCTGTGATTCTCACTATGTGTCTAAACATATGAAAAAAGAAGATCAGGACTGTGACTGGGAAAGCGGATGGCAGCCCCTCCCACCCCAGTGTGCAAGCATCGCGTCCATCAATTTCTTCACTTGTAAAATAATGGGTCTTTGTTGGCATGTGTTTTCAAGAGTTGATGATTTGCAGTCCATAAATCAACTTCAAGGTTTTTATTCTGAAAGAATGAATAATAATCATAAAATAACACATTTTCTAGAAGCAAAAACATATCCTCAAACACAAATTTGGGAAGACACTTTGTTGCTGGAACTGAAGTCATCTTTCCCTGAATACATTCCAAAAAGGTACTACCACATAAATAACAGAATTTCCTAATATGGAAAAATCTCAAAGTAAATTCTTATGTTGCACATCTAGTGACAGATATATAAGGCTGGTTCTCATAAATTGTGATTCTTCTCTGTGGAAATGAATTTCCCTTTTTCTTTTCACCTTTTATCCAGTGTGAAGTAATTTAAAAATCCATTAACACATATTGCCATGTTAATTGGGTGATATTCTTCAAGGTCAAGAAACTATCAATAGATATTGAATAGTGACTATAAATAAACTCATCACAGTAATTAGATTTGTCAATTAAAATTGAGAATGGCTAACTCTTTATGACTGGATTAAAGGAGGATCACTTTGGGAAAATAATTTTCCTCAACATAATGGATGAGGATTGGGTTGGTGTTCTCATATGAGTCTGACCATGAATGAAAGAAATCTGTGATTTTAAAAGCACCAACAGATTCAGAAACGTTTGCAGATATTAACAGTGATAGATCATCTCAAAAATGTATTCAAATAGTAAAACTCCAATGTGACATTTATCAAGAAAATACTGGAATACTAATACCTAATATTTATTAAGAACTTGGTCTATGCTGGGCTGTACACTGAAACTTTAAATGCACCATCTCTCTTATTCCTCATGAAAACTGCATGAGGTATATAATTATCTTCTTTTGCAAGTAAAACTTTTTCCAAGGTCATTCAAACTACTAATAAGTGCTGAAGCTAGATTAAATTTAGGTCCATCTGACTCAAAGCCTAATGCTCTCTGCACCTTTCTGCATGTGCATGACTAGATAAATATTTTAATTAGTTTCACTTTGTCCACTACTTTCTCATGTGAGAAGGTTTTTGGTGACGACCACTATAACCCTTGGTTTTAGTTTTCATGCATTTGGAAAGACCATTCCCAGACTGCAAACATTGTCTAATTTTCCATTTATTAATCTGAGGTTGGATGCTGTATACAAATGTGTAAACATTGTGCTTACTATTTTCTTGGTTGGAGAGGGCTATATATTTCCCCACATTTTCTCCTTAGAATGTTAAATAGTCTATTGCATCCTTAGAATTTCGTAGATCATCCTTAGCCATGATATGGCTATTCTGTTTTTTTTCCAAACATAGTTTGTTGTAGTTAGGTAGGTCATTGGGAGACTGTGTCGAATATGTGGAATATAATAGCTAAAGGTAACACAGTAAACTTAGATCAGTTTTAGGTTATTGAAATATCATATCCAAGAAAACAAATGCTGATACCTGACAACATGATGCTGGAGGGAGAAATTTATACTTTCTATTATAATTGTAATAATTGTAGCAGAAAAATCTAGAGGATATGATATGCTAGATAGGCAAAGGCTGTATCCCCAGAAACCTCTGTAATGAGCAAAGTGCCACTGCTTAGAGTGTCCATAAATGCCGAGAAGCAACTTGAGCACCATATTGAAATGTTTTTTGATGTTGTTGAGCACTCATAGTCTTAGACTCTGTGTGATACATTAAAAAAGTTGATGAAGAGAATTTACACTCTGTATTGTATATTATTTCTTGGGAAACTTCAATAAACATTTCTTCACCCGGATAGGGAGCTGACAGTAAACCAAAGTAAGGTTACTATCAATGTTCAACTTGGTCAATCAATTTTTTTTTATTTCTTGTGGGAATATGGGTGTGGGTGGGGGGATTACTTACAGAAGCAGAACTGATTCAAAGATAGTTGAGTCATCAAAATCTCACTACAGTGTGGGGGGTCAGCTCACAAGACATTGGGATATGGAATGCAGAGTACAACCTGCATATAGAGCAGTAGGTGAGGGAGCGGTCCCTCCAGGGAGCTCACTGCACCTGAGCCTCTTTCTGGCAGCTCAGCTGGTCTCCAAGGCAGTGCCATGTGGCTTAATGTCTCTAAGCAGTCCTTAAAGTTTGTATCTTTGAGAGGAGGGAGGCACCTCGTGCATCTGATCAGTGTCGGCAACTTCCTGAATAGGCTGCAACGTTGCATCTTGTCTAAGTTATGGTTTTGATTGTTGTGAAGAGACACCAAGACCATGGCAAATCTCATATAGAAAACATGTAATTGGGGTGGCTTGCTTTCAGTGTCAGAGGTTCAGTCCATTCTCATCAGGACATGGCAACATGCAGCAGATGTGGTGCTGCCTACATCTTAGTTTACAAGATGCAGGAAGCCACTGGGTGGTATCCTGAGCATAGGAAACTTCAAAGTCCACTTTCACAGTGACATATTTCCTCAAACAAGGCCATATAAATTCCAACAAAGCCACACCTCCTAAAAGTGCCACTCCCTAAGAACTCACGGGGCCAAATACACCCAAACTACCACACAGCTCCTCTTGGAATAGCCTGTTGTTTCTCCCTTCTTTGTAACAACCTGTGTCTTAATGATCTTCTCTCTTAGAATATGCTACTGTTTCACTCTAACATCCTGCGTCTTACCAAGTTTTATTCCAAGATAGACCATTTAAATCTCATAGGAGGCTGGGTCCAGGCGGTGAGTTCATCCAGGCAGAGGGAGTACCTTTGTTTCTATAGTCTGCCAGCAGCAGCAA
>LOJH01021495.1:0-15815 GCA_001685095.1 Ellobius talpinus
TTGCTGGCCAAGGGACCTTGCTGCTGCTGGCAGGCTATAGAAACAAAGGGCTTAAAATTTTTTATATCATTTTCCTCATCTATAGTTGACAAACAGTATTTAATACCAAACTTACAAAAATTCAGAATCACAAGTTGAGTACAAATCATGTCTTGACAGAGCAGCATGGGTCCATTGTCAAAGTTATATCTAGCTTGTTTCTCATTGAATCTTCAGATAAAGGTTTACTTTGCAAAGTCTTTTTTCCATTATAAAGTTGTTCATTCTTAAACAAATCTCTGATTTTATTTTTGAAAATAAGACAATCCATGTGTTATCAATATACCACAGGTTCAAGTTTTCAGTGGTTTTACAAATAGTAGGCTGTGTGTTTCTGTGCTAGAAGTCTCAGTATCATGACAATATTTTAATATTGAAATAATTATCACCATTAAAACAACAACAGCACAACTTTCAACATGTCCCCTAATAAAGCACAAAATATAATAAGAGAAATAATGAAAGGGAATTTAGATAAAATAAATCTTCAGTGAATGAAACTCACTTAAGAGTGCTACATAATATTTACCTATTAAATCTCAAAGGAATTTTTAATTATTTAGTTCTTACTGAATGAACTTTGCTTTCCAATCTATGTAACTTGGGATTGCTTTGCCTTTAGCTAGTTGCCAGAATGAGAAGGCAGGGTGAAGAAAGGGAAGAAGTGTTCAGGGCAGACGGTTATTGTAAGCAGAGGCTGTGCATTCAACTGCTTAGACCCAAATAATCATACAGAAACTATATTAATTACAACACTACTTGGGCTATTAGCCCAGGCTTATTATTAACTAACACTTACATCTAAATTAATAGAAATTATCCCATTTGTATTGATCTATGTATCACCATGAGGCTGTGGCCTATTGGTAAGGATCTGGCATCTTTTTCCTTTGACCGCTACATAGCAGCTCCCTGACTCTGCCTATTCTCTGTCTAAATCTCTGTTCAGATTTCCTCCCTGGCTTTATCTGCCCTTCCATAGGCCAAATCAGCTTCTTTATTGATTAATAGTAATAAAATATGTTTATAGCATACAGAGGGGAATTCCACATCACCTCTCCTTTTCTGACTAAATAAAAAGGAAGATTTTAACTTCAACATAGTAAAATTGCATAGATCAAAACAGGTATCAAACAAGATTTATATTTACAATATTTAGTTTATTTGTATCTGGAAAGTTTCATTTTAATTTATCTTTAATCATAACTAAGGAAAATTATAACTATAGTTATCTGTCTTCAACTCCATCAAAAAACCCCAGAAGGATATAATATTACCTAAATAAACAGGAAATACATTGTAAGCAACTTCACAAACTTTAGAATTGACAGAGACATCTTGCTGCCTGGACAGTCACCCAAAGTTCTTCTGTAACATTGGGGCATCCATCTTCAGACTACAGACCCATAGTATCCAGCAGACTTTTCCATGAAGCAGGAAATTAGAAGATCTGTGGATATGGAGGTGGGGAGAGAGAGAGGAGAGGAAGAGAGGGAGGAGATGGAGGAGTATAAGAAGCAGAGGTAGCAAGAGAAATGAAAGGATTTTAGTTTCTTATACTCCAGGCATTTTGTATTGATGCTGTTTACTTCCACAACATGCCATATTTAATTGCTTTCATATCTTTGATAAACATTGTGAAATTTTTATTATAATTGTTTATTTATATGTATGTTTCTGTGGGTATACATATATGCTATAATACCTGTGTGAAGGTTGAAGGACAACTTGACAGAATAAAGTCTTTCCTTTCACTGTGCGGGCTGCAAGGATCAAACTTGGGTTTTCAGGTATTGGCAATAAATAACTACCCAGTAAGCCACATAACTGTTGTTATATAGGCACATAGACATAGAATGACATGTAATCAATTAGGTGAAAATAGCTTTAGTTTTGCTTAGTTTTGCTGTTGTTGTTGTGCTTAACATATTAATCTATTTTGAGTATGTAATTTTATTTGTGAATGTTTAAACTAGTCATTTTTATTTATTCAATATACCCATTTTGGTAAATGTCCAATTCAGCTCTAACAAGGAATGGCTTTGTTATTGTCATAAATCTAGTAAACCTTGTATTACTTGTATTAAATATTGATAACTGTTTATCTTTAAAACTCAGACATATACATATCAATTTTTGATGATAAATAATGTGCTTATGGGGCTGGAGGGATTGCTTAGTGATTAAGGAAAAAAGAAGCAGTCACAAAATTGAATGAGAAAGGATGGGAAGGTAGAGAATGGTAAAAGACAGAGTTGAGGTGAATTTTCACAAAATAAGATGTATGAAAGTCTCAAAGAATTAATAAAATATTACAAAAACAAGAGCTATCTTCTCTTACAGAAGATCTGAATTCAGTTCCCAGCACCCATATTTGGGCATCTCAAAACTACTTATAACTCCAGTACCAGGTGATTTGAAGCTATTATTTGGTCTCTAAAGGTATAAAAGTATCTGCGCTCAGATATATACCCCACCATACACAATGTACTTTTCTTTCATAAAAATGCACTTTTAGGATATTGTCTAAATACACATTACAAGGACACCATATATTTTGAGTTAGTGGTTAATCTTACTCTTTATTAAATTTTTTCTAAAAGAATGAAAACATCCAATTGGCCACAATTTTCTAATGATCAAACTGACCTGCAAAGACATCTTTAAGCAATTACTTTATCTCCATAAAATTACTTTTACCACCCAAATAAACTATGATGCATTGACAGAGATAATGATAATAACAGACAGAAAGAGTGTACAAATTTGGAAAAGGATCAGACATGAAAACATGTTATTCAAATAACTTGGTAGACTCTATGGGCTGGTGATCAAAGAAAATATCTTTCTTCCAAATGCCAGTCAGCTGTATCAAACATTAACTTACCTCTCCGGAATAAAGTAGAATTATTTCATGCTTCATGTTCAGGATTCACAAAAGAAAAACATCAATTATCATCTAACTATCCATGACCAGTTCTGATCCCATCACCAGCCTCTCAGGATCCCTGCTGTTCTCAACAGCTCTCACATACTTAACAGCCTTTTCCTCCTCAGGATCTAACTTTAAGGACTAGCTTCATTTTCTTATTGCTGGATGTGAATTAAAAAAATAGCCATAATAAAGCCATAATAACATATTACTTTTCTATAGATAAGGATAGTTTGTCTTAGCGCCCCATATTCTTAAATGTCATAATGAACCTAATAAATTTCACCAATATTCAAAACAGCCTAACAGAAGATAAAGATACAAAAAGTCCAAATTCTACATTATATTAGAAATGTTCTCTTAAATTCTAACTAGATTGACAGTCACTAAAATGTATATGTTACTTATAACTCAATATATAGTCAGATTCTGCAGTGATGATTACAGACTAACACTCTAAAACTATAAGCAAGTCCCCAATTAAATGTATTCTTTTGTAAGAGTTGCCTTGGTCCTAGTGTCTCTTTAGGGCAATAGAACAGCAGCTAAGATTTATTCATTAGTGAATTTTTTTCTATTTGGTAATTAAGCCATGCAGGTCTGGTAGATCACTGTATCTACAAGTCAATGAATGGAAGCACCGTGGAATACATTGATGGATGACTTTTGATTAGAAGTGTTTTCAACTGCAAAGAGCCCCATAATTTTAATAAGAAAATTGTATTTTTTTCTTGCTTTTGAAGCTTTCATTCTAAATAGAGACTAATTTTGTCAAAGATGGTTCAAAGTAAAATAGCAAACAAAAACTGGAAAAGTTCCTACATTAACTTCCTTGAAATCATGCAAAATACTTGAAGTGTTTACACCAATACCAAGAAATATTTAAAGCTGTGTAGCTGGAATTGAGCATTGTGGTCATCAATTCAAGCATGTTATTATAGAAAAGAAAACAAAATCAGAGAATAATTATTTTTCACAACTCCTATCAATTACATCAAATTAATTTTAGAGTGCTCTGAGGTTTTCCATAGTCAATTAAACAAAACTGAAATTGTAGTGTCATTAAATAGCATTTTCTGCTTAATTTCTGAGTACAATTTTGGAGGCCATTTCTGGACAGAAATAGCACATCCTAGTGAGTATTCAGCTTAGGAAGCTGATGACTACTAGCGTCGTGGCAGGAGGTGAGAAGGACAATGGTCACCTCATAGAATCTGGTTAAGAGAGGAAATAAACCAAAGACCCAAACCAAAGCAAAGCAAAATACAGATAGATATTAGTAAAATAATAAATCAATAATGAATACAATGAAATTTAAATACTTACTTTGTTGTTAATTCATCTTACCCAAGGCAATTTGTTTCAAACAGCAGAAACAATAAACTGCTTGCACATTCCCATGTATACAGTAATATAATAACGTAATATTGTATATAGTAATGTAATATAAGTAAACATTTATATGTATATGGATAAGTGAGTACATGACAGAAATGTCCAATGGCAGGAACTGAGAGTGTTTTAGGGAAATACAACTTCAAGGAATTACAAGGAATAGACTTGAGCAAAGGAGGGTACACAGATATTTGAGAATGTCACAGAGAAATACATTCAAGTACAGTATTAATGTGAGTTAATGATTATAATAAAAATCAGACTATTTCAAGCTTACATGGCATTGTATTGCCCAAAAGACAGTATAATCTTGAGATGAAAGTGAATATGAATGAATTTTAAATGTTTATTGTAAACTCACTGAATCTTAAAAATCAACTGTTGAGCAAGCAAGTATAAGCAACATGTTACAAGTAACAGAATGGGCTCATATAAAATGGTTATAAACCAAACAAGGCAGAAGAGAAAGAGAAAAAGAGAGAGAAAAGGATCAAGGAGCAAGACAAAAAAAAAGGAGGAGGACTCCAGGGGCCAATCACCCAGCTATACGGCAAGCCACAGAGTTCAAAGTAAAGAAAGATGTACAGAGATGAGAGAGATAAAAGCCCAGAGGCAAAAGATAGATGGATGAATTTAAGTTAAGAAAAGCTTGTTAGAAACAAGCCAAGCTAAGGCTGGGCACTTAGAGCAGATGTATTTGAAAGCTGGGTGGCAGGCCCCCCAAAAGAGGCAAAGAGTAAATAGTAAAAGCAACCAACCAGTTACACACACACACACACTAAATAAATGAACAAACAAATAAATAATATATTAAAAAATAAAATCTGGCATCCTCAGAGAAATTTTCTCCTACAGCAAATGAGAACAAATAAAGAGATCCACAGTCAGGCATTATACAGTGAGTGAGAGACAGTTAAATGGTAAGTCTCTATCAAATCCCCCTCACACCCAGAGTTCAGGGAACACCCCACACCACCACAGCCAGGAGGGTTAGAGAGACTATCAGAGCCAGAGGGAAGGGAGGACACCAGGAGAACAAACTCTATACCCATCATGACCAAAACTTGTATGAATTCACAGAGACGGAAGCAGCATGCGTGGGGCAGATGCAGGTTTGCACTAGGTCCTCTGTGTATATAGTCTGGCTTCCAGTTCACTGTTTTTATGGGATTCCTCCTGAGTGCACACTTGAGTGGGTCTCTAATTGTTGTGCCTTCTCTTGGGCACAACAATCTTTTTTTCTGTTTAACTTGGATATGATTTTTCCTTATATTTTGTTATATCTAAAAATAATTAAACATATATGTAAATTACAGGAAGGATTATGAGCCAGTCATCATTGAAATTTTTATAATTGGTGTCTGTATGGTAGACTTTAGAAATACAAACTATAGGGAGGAAAAACTAAAATCAGGATATACTGTATGAGAAAAAATCCATTTTCAATAAGAGGAAAAAGGCTAGCAAAAAAGAAAAGAAAGAGATATAAAGGAAAGAGAAAGAAAAAAGAAAGAAAGGAAGGAAGGAAAAAATAGAAAAGAGTCAAACTAGGCATGGTTCTCAGTTATTAAAGTTCTTCCATGATTTCATTATGATGAATAAATTATAACACAAAACATAAAAAGACAAAAGAAGGAGGAAGGAAGAAAGGCAGATGGAAGGAAGGATGATAGAAGGAAGGAGAGACAGCTGAATGGCCTGCTTATAATATTCACTCCCTAATATGCACTGTTGTTACAATGGACAAGGTTATCCCCTTTTGAATCACGTATTTACTCAGTGATAAAAAGGAGCTGGAAGGCCTTTCTTTGAAAGATGTACTTAGTCACCATAGAACACTGACTTCTAACACTTCTCCCAGCTCTTGGTTCAGGAACACACTCCCATACCCCCAGGAACATGGACTTAGCTGTGCTTGGGGCCAGTCCTGGCCAGTAGAGTGGCAGCTTCCATCTCATCCCAGAACAGGGGCTTATGTGCATCCCATTCTTCTCCATGCTATTGGACAGGATCATCCTTACACCTAGACCACAGCCTGTTTCCTTGGGTAGCTAGGCTAAAGTCCTGTACCAGAGGGAGAGTATGCATGCATCATCATAATGGGACTACATCATAGATGACTTGTGAGGTACAACTACAAGAGCAAATATGACCACAGTTCAGTTGCTCACTGATATTGGTCAAGTGACCACCTTGGAGACAGAATGCTGAAGAGATGCCAAGAAAGCTTCCTAGACGTCTGGGTTCTCTACCCTGTCACCCCCTCCTGCTTGTCCTCCCTCCTATTGTTCAAGCTCTCTTCATTTTGTGCCTACCCAATCTTCTGCTTATAGACAAGCCACACAGATCAGTTCCAAGTCTGTTTTCCAGACTACCCATCTCCCTTCTATGAGCTCCTTGGTGGTCTGCTCACCCACCTTTTCCTCCATTGCCAAAAGTCGCACTAAGTGTCCTGCCCTAGTTTTTCACACTTCCTCTAATGTCAAGTCTCCCTTCACCCCTCCTAATAGCCCTACTGAATCATTCCGTATTCTGTCATGCCCAACAAGAGGGCAGCTGCTGTCTGGCAGACCGAATAAGACACATTTCGATCCCAAGAAGTGGATTTAGCAGGTAAGGGTACAAGTACAGATTTTCACAACTGCAGGTTTCAAGCAGCCTGACCTGATAAGCACAGGAAAGGCAGGATGGTGAAGCCGGCACCCCACCACAGAGCCTCTCAAAGTTGATTTCTTCACTGTCCTTTCTCTTATCAGGCTGTCAGTTGAGAGATACTCAAAGAATCCAGGAGAAACCAGTGACTTCAGGAGGCTACAGAGTCACCAGAAAGCCATGCCTTCACAAGACACCTCGGATAGAATTTTACACAATCATTGGATATCATTGTGTTCATAGTTTACAAAGAAATGCCCTTGGATATAAAGACTGTAACTCAAGAAAGAGGTTAGGAATGAGATCGTAGCAGTAACTGCAGTTTCTTTCTATGAACTGGGAGGCATAGATGCAATGTAGTTGGTAATAGCAAGCTGAGGGTGGGGCTAGGTGGACTGGTAGAATTCTGGGATTCTAAGTAGTTCTTTTGACTGTGGGAGAAGTGTTAAATAATTTCACAGCTCTAAACACAACATAGATGTTATGAAATTACCTCATGAGATTGGAGCAGTTAATCAGGTAGTACTTGAAATGTGCCAGTGATTATAAAAGGCAATGAAGGAGAAATTGATGCATGATATATACAGATACACTTACTTTGTATGTTTCTTGGGAAATAAATGTATTAAAAATTTAAAGAATATTTTTGCTATTGCCTTGTATTCCACAATATATAAAGCAAAATCTTGTTGTAGCAATATGAAATTCCAGTGCTTTGACTGAAGATAAACCTAAGATAAGAACTAGAGTTTACAAATGAAATTATATTGAAAATGGGAGGAGGGTAATAAAAAGCTTATTTAAATAAACTATTCATATCAAAATGCAGACAAGTTGTGGTAGACAAAATGGGAGCCCACTACAAGGATAACAGCTAGTAAACTATAACAAATAAAAATACTTATCCAACTAGTATGAAGTAATATATTAAATGATAATAATTTAAGTTCATTGATTATATTCAGAGTTGAAATTTACTGGTCCAGTCTACATGTTGTATATGAAGAACTTACTTTAAATAAAGACACACGTGCATTAAAATGAAAGGATGGTTCTATGTGCCTATTAAAATTCTGTCCTTGGTGAGCACATACTTCATCTTGCTAAAATGGATATAACATTATATTTTTATTTACCTATCATTCATTTAGGCACATCAATGATAAGGACTTTAAGAGATTCATTTATTCATGTTGGTGTGCTGACTTTCCTGCTTCAGAATTCCTCACCAAAGACACAATAATTTGTCTATACTGTCAGTCTCTGGCCACTAAGAGACACTATATTTCACCCAAAGAGCTTATACTTAGACCCTGAGCCCATGTATTATTCGGTTGTCAAGTAGATATGTGGAGAGTACGCATACTTCCTAATGGATATTCAGTTAAGGGAAGAGGTGAGGGAAGAGGTGAGGGCTGTGAGATGCATGACACAGCAGGTCGGGCGCAGGCTGAGTCCCTCCAAGTACCAACTTTGGAGAGACTTCTACACAGATGACACGAACATTTCTGAGACTTCTTTTTGTCATATCAACCCCTCTGTTTCCCAGTGGTTTTACTCTCTCCTTGTCCAAACCACCTTCACTGTATTCCTTATCAGTCTGCTAGCTACACAACAATTTCTCAAGTAATTATAAGATCTGTTTTCTTCCCTACCAATTTCCTTGCTCTGAAGCATTCTTCCTTGGACCCAATCTCAATGATTCATACCCAACTCTTCCTCTTCTTGTCTAAGCAACTTGTTAAGTTACTCCCATCTTTTTTCTTTTTTCCCTCCTCCTTTGGTAACCACTTATCCCATATCTTATTCATTAATCCCTTCTAAGAACCTGATACCCTTTGTGAGACTGAGAAAAAAAAATCATCCCAAGGAGCCAACTTCTTAGTCTTTCATAATTGTCTGGTGCTATGCTTTCATGTGTTGGCTATATGAACGTAAGAAACTCAGACTGATGATTACCCAATCATCCTGGCACCCCTCCATTGCTTTATTAACATAGATACATCTGTCTCTGAGACCAGTTCCCTAAGTATACAAGACTACACAGTACACAGTAAGCGCCGTTCTTTGTGCACACTGAGATGGTTTGTCTCTTGTTTCTAAAACCCATTCAGTGTGCAATTGAGAAACGTAAGGGAAAATATAACTAGCAAGAGACACTGGATTTCACAAAGATTGGAATCATAGCCCTTGTTAAATATGCTGCATTCACTTAGTAAACATTGGTAAGTAACACATATAAGTGAAACTTCAGAGAATAGGATAGAATCTAGGTTGGCCTGGGTTTAAATATAGACTCAGTTTACTAGCTTACTTGATCAAGTAGTTGAAACATTTTATTATGTAGTTTCTTTCTCATAATATAGGGAGATGAGCAAAAGTGCCTCCTGGATTTACAAGATGCATATGATGCTTGATTGGTGATATCTAAAACAGTTCTTGTCACAAAAATGGCCTGCTAAGGTAAGGGGAAATAGTTGTTTGTATGGTGTGGGAGGATTAGGACTAAAGTTAGATAGTACAGAGACAAACAACAAATTCCTAGAGCTAGTCTTGTTTGGAAAATAGTTCAAGGCATTCTATTTACATTTTTTTGCTAAGCAATATTGGAAGGTGAGGAGGAGAGAAATTATTCAGGTAACTAAATGGAAAATTAAGAAAAAATAGTGACACACAATTCCTTCTTCATAGAAAATAAAGACCTGGTATGTGTAGGTGGAAGTTTTGCAACTTTGACCTGTCAGCACATCTCATATCAGTCTCAACACACATGACAAGAAGCACAACCTTGGCTGGTCCAGCAACGAACACAACTTAGACCGTTATGGACACTTCAGATGGAGGACTGCATCAGGCAACTTGAAAGCTGCCTTTGTATACTCCACAACTGTTCATTGTTATGAATTTGGAGATAGTCACCCATTGGCATTGGCATCACAAAAAGGAACAGTGTACACGGAGAACACTGAATGGTGGGATTATGCAGTCATGAGATAGAAATAAGCTGGAGTTTAGGAATGATGTGGTTGGTCAAGGATAGACTTGATTTGCTCCCATTGTTGATTACTCTGCCTGTGGGAAAACTTTGTCCTATTCAGATAGGATACTGCCAGTATCAGTATGGACAAGCAGGGGTTCACACAGGGCGAAACCTGCTGCACATGTCACTTTGTAACACTTGTTTAACATATATCCTTTACAACAATTGGAATGTCCATTCTATAAGATATATTCACATATAGTACACTCATCATTGTTCATTGCAGCACTAGTTACAATAATTTGCAGAATCAGCATAAATGTCCACTAACACATGAATGGATAAAGAAAGTGTAGTATTATCCACAGTGAAGTTTGATTCAGCCACAAAGCATTTTGTCATGTAGAGGAAAATGCACAGAATTGGAGATCATCATTGCTAAGTGTATGTATAGACATGCATTTATGCACATATATGACCTGAAATAGATAAGGGGCACAATTCAGGAACACAGGGCACAATTGGGAACAAAAATTATCAAATCACATGGTACACATGAACAAAAATGTCATTATAAAATTTACCAGCTAAACACATTCATAAAAGTTTTCTGATAAAAATAAGACACTTGTTCAGTGTGTGATAATTTAAAGGTGAATACTAGAAGAAATTGAAAGAACTAGTTACATGTTTTTATTTAATTCATTCTCCCTTTACGTATTTTTCTTTTTGTTAAGTAATTCATTTACAGGCTTGTAATAAAAATCAAGAAGAAATGGAAAACAATGTAGAGGAAGAGAGTAAAGAAGAGGTATGGCGAAAGATAAGAACAAGGAGGATTAAGGAATAAAAGCCATACGTTTTCTCTGAAATGTTGACATGTAGACACTGATCTAAAGATGGCAAGGGAAGGAGCTGAGGAGCAATATTATAAGTATATGGAAAATTTTTAAAAAAGATTCCTTTAGCCAGGATTTTTTTTGATGTGTTCTATAAACAGGTAAGAGGGCAAAATAATTGAAGAGGAGTCTTCAGTAGGGATGAGAACAGCCAGAGAGACAAATCTTTATAATCCATCAACAGGACTGGCTCTCACTCTCATTTAATTTTCATCAGCCATATTGGAGGTATGTAGTTTTAAAAATCACTCTGACATGTTTAAGACAAAGTCTCAGAGTTGTCTTGACTTGCATTTCTCTGATGGATATGGTTGAGCATGGTCAAGATAGAAAACACTGATGACAGTATGGGAAACTCTCCTCCATTTCCGGTGGGAGCGCAAACTTGTGCTGCCACTTTGGAAATCAATATGGCAATTTCTCAGAAAATTAGGAAACAATCTNCCTCAAGAACCAACAATACCACTGTTGTGTACATATCCAAAAGACATTCAATCATACCACAAGGACATGTGCTCAACTATGTTCATAACAGAATTATTTGTAATAGCCAGAACCTGGAAACAACCTAGATGCCACTCAACTGAAGAATGGATAAAGAAAATGTGGTTCATTCACATAATGGAGTATTACACAGTGGTAAAAAAATGACATCTTGAAATTTGCAGGCAAATGGATGGATCTAGAAAAAAAACACATTTAGTGAGGTAATCCAGACCCAGAAAGGCAAATATAATACATATTCACTGATAAGTGGCTTTAAAACATAAAGCAAAGGAAAACCAGCTCATAGGCCACAAGTCCAGACAGAGAAACTAGACAACAAAGAGGACACTAAGAGATGTATATGGATGTTCATAGAAAGGTGAAAAAGACAAGATCTCTTGAGTAAAATGGGATCATGGGTGTTGCAGGAGAGGGTAGAAGGGAAGAGGGGAGGAAGGGAGGGGAGTGGGAAAAATGTATAGCCCAATAAAAATAATAAAAAAATAAAAATTACTCTGAGGTAAAATAAGGGTAAGAATTTAGTTGCCCAAAAGTTTACAGGACACTTAGAGAGAGTCCTGGTGGGTTTTGAACCGAATGATACGATTCATGTTTGGTTTTGAAGTTACTCTTATGTCAAGATTAAGAACCTGAGTGATAATGAGAGGCAAGGAGACTATGGCACAGTCCAGGGAGAGAGCAAGGATGACTTGAGTGGCAGAAGCAGATGGCCTGAGAAGCAGTTAGCGTGGGCTGAATCAATGGATTTGGTACAAAACAGGAGAAAATTGGAGATGACTAAAGTTTTGATCTATGGTGCTGGGAGGGTTATTAAATGAGGGGAAGCAAGATAAGCAGGATTGGGAACGTTTTAGGATTTATGAATTTGACATGTACATAGTTAAAATTTCAATGTTAAAATCACAGAACTAGAGGTACTTGTTTGGGCAGTTTCGAAGCTGTAAGTTCATAAATGATGCTCAAAATGGAGGACCTTATGGGCTCACTCAGCAATGGGTACTAAAGGGAAAAGGAAGGGGGTGGAGAAAGCGGGGGAAAGCACAAGAAGGAAAGGGAGACTAAGGAAGAGAAAAAGGAGAGCTGGAGAATAAGAACTTTCATCAGCAAAAGAAAAGCATGGGAGCTGCTTGCAGTCTCAGAGTGGTCACAAGAAGAAAGAATACATCAAAAATTTCAGTAAATCAGAAGCGTAGTTGGGTAAAAGCTGTGGTTAAGGAGCAGGTTCTGCTTAAACTTCCCCAAGTTGGTATAAGTTGCAAATACATTGCCAAAGAGAACTGCACTTTCAGAAAAAAATTCAGAATTTTAAGGAAATTCTTAGAAAATATCAAAATTGGCTGCCTTCCCAACATATACAGACTTTGTGATCTTTCTATTATTTCATCAGATATTTATGATGTGTCTACTAAATGAAAAAGAAGGGAAATGTGCTGAGGGAGTTGCCAGGCTTACAGACACTATAGCAGCCAGTTTATACACTGGCAAGAGAAATGAGATCTACCTAGACAGAAAACCGTCAGAGAGAGGCTGGACTCTCTTCATTAGATGCGACTTAAGAGCAAGATTTTTAAGGGTATGGACTTAAACAAAAACAGTTTCAGCATTGTTTTTTCTTTTTTCAGTGTTGAGATTCAAGCGTTGGCGATATTATGTGGCTCCTATCCTAGCCTAATTGTCCTTAGATGTTCTCTATAGATACAATGTTTGCTCTCAACAGCTTCTTAAGACACACACTTTGATTAATTTTAGCAGGAAGAAAGCAGAATCCAACCTCCCCCAGAATTCTCCTTGATGTCAAGTAGCTAGATGCCTATCTGAGAGCAATTGCCATGGCTGGGGTCTATGAGGATTTAAACAGCTGTGTGTGACTATGTGTCACACATAAAAAGGCAGTGCTAATATTGGCTCAAAAATATGGCAGATTATTAAGAAAAGAGGGCAAATTCTGTACAGGACTTATACATATATTTGCATATGTATATATATATATAGTACACAAATATGTATACATACACATAACATGAACATATACATGTATAGTTAATCAACACAATGAAAGAAGTTGCCAGGAGAAGGAAACATTTGGATTTATCCCCAAGAAGTCATGAAAATAAAATATTGCAGGAAAAAGATGAGATTCTAGGTTAACGTAAAAAAAATGGACTGTGCTAAAAAAGATTGTGTGTGGGGGGTAACTCTAGGCTAGTAAAAGCCTAGAATACAATTTATTAAGAGGAACATCTTGGAATTTAGGGGTAAGATAATATATTATTTAGAATATAATCAGAAAACAATACAGCCTATGTTACATAATATTCATTGTTTATTTATGCCTGGATTTAGAAACTTTCAGTTTTTAAGCTCTTACTATTCTTCCATTTCAACATTCTAGAAATGTTGATGCTTGTCCTGTGACTTCCTAATCACACGCATATACAAACACAATAGATTCTTATTTATACGGTATTCTCAAAAAGAAAAAAAATGTTTATGTCCTTGTTCTACTTGTGAAGATTTACTTCTAGGACACCCCGCACTTTCCAGACACCAAAATTCTTCAGATAGTTTAAACTTTAAAATAGTTTAAAATATATGAAGTACCATATATTTTAAGTATGACTGACATGCATCATCCTATATATTTCCAAATTATTTCTAGATTAGCTATGATACCCAATAAAATACAAATTCTCTTAAATAATTACAAGTTTTAAAGTGGTTTTGTGGAGGTTGAGCTCATGGCTTTGGAATGGTAACTTTGTTTCAAAAGTTACTCTAATAGTTTATGTGGAAGTTCTGGAAGTTGTAGCGCAGATATTCACATACCCAGTACCAAAGACCAAAGACCAGTCCTCCTCTCTGTTCATGTATGGTTATCCTGGTGCACAGTTTCAGAAGAGAGGCACACAAGGATTGGTGAGAGAGGAAGGACACATGTGCAGCCAGCCATGTTGATCTAGTCCACTCTGGGGATTAATAGGGTAACTTGTCATGGGGGGAATCACCTTCATCAATAGCCTTAGCCAGCTGCGATGCTTATGAATTACAACAATGAATAGCATAATAAGATATCAAAAGGTGAAGTAGTGGCATTTGCCTCTTAGGTAACCAAACCAAGAGTTGTCTAATTAGAATTAAGGCCTGTTCAGTGGGAGGGGATTCAACCATGATGCTGTACATTTATCCAACTAACCATGTATGGTCACCCCATGGGACTGAGAGTAGAATTTACACTTGCCACTTTCCCAAACTAGAATAATCTCTAACTAAGTCCTTGCTACTCCTCCTTACACCCTCAGAGGAATGTCACTCATGCTCATCAAACAGGCATCTTTTTCTACAGACACAGAGAACATATCAGCCAGCCTCAACTGGTCCAAATGCTGAGGACAGACCATGGAGGTACCCAGTCCAAACTGATATGTCTACTATACAAACCCTACCCCTAACACTTGGGGAATATCACTGAAGAGGGGACAAGGAAAAAAAGGGGGGATGTGGATAAGAACAAGAGGACCAGAAAGCCTGCTGTTAGAGCACATCTTCTATATAGAACTAGGAAGTTGAACTAACTAAACTTAACTGTATTGTTATTTAAGATCTGAACAGGACAAGACCAACTAATATGCCAGCATGGACCAAGGAAATCTGCCAGTGCCTCACTTCTAAATGAAGAGGTGATTAATGACTGCTGAGAGGAAGAAAACCAGTCTCCCTCATGGATGAGAACCCCTATTTGATTATCTAATACCAAGTGGTCAGCTTTAAAAACATAAACATACAGGCAACACTAAATTGACTCAATAGGCTATATTTATATATTTCTATGCATGTACGTATTTAAAAATACTAGAAAAAGCACACATTTTCAAGGATTACTAATGCTGTTAGAGTGAGATCTAACCAACAATCTAAGATAAAACAATGTATATAAAACTTTTTCTATCATGAATTTATGGAATCTCCTTGGGTATAACTGAACCTCTGGGGAAGGGATGACAGATTTAGATTACTAAACTAGTTACGATTTAGGCTCAGGATGGGCATATTGCAAGCTGAACTCAAACATAGTAAAGATAAAGAGGCAATGGATACTGGAAGGGCAGGTAATAGGATTATTATAATAAAAGAATGATACAGAATAGTGATGCCTTTGGTTTTCAGTGAGTGAGTTAAGGAAACAAGTAGCAAGGAAAAGTAAACAAAGCAGCAAGGTAGAAGGTAGCAAGACATAAAATTGAACACTTCCAACATTGATCAGAGGCAACTAGATTAGCAACATTGGGACAGAAAGCAAAATTAACACCTTCAAATCAGGTGTTCATAATCTCCAGGGGAAATGAACAGGAAAGCGCTGTGAAACTCTCTCTCTCTCTCTCTCTCTCTCTCTCTCTCTCTCTCTCTCTCTCTC
>LOJH01021496.1:940-22093 GCA_001685095.1 Ellobius talpinus
ATCAGCATTTATTTAAAACATGATTGACAGAATATAGACAATTCTCCCGCACCAGCATATACAGACATTCTAGCAGGTAAACTAAAATATTTTGGTATATTTTCTAGGTTATCTACATTCTTGTTTTTCTCTTGATAGCAAATGTTTCCATTAAATAATACATTTAAGGAGATGTACATCTTTCTGTCTGCAGCCTATCTTTAGTAGCTTCCTCCATAAATTTATTTTAGTAGCCATATTTACAGGAGCTCTGCGTTCTTTTTTGCACATCCCTTCTACTCTGACTCCCACCAATTTCCCCTTTCATCCTTCCATATTTTCTTTCTCACCCCTTTCTTTCTGACTTTCTCCTTCCCTCAGTTCTTTCCGTAATCTCTTTCTCCCTTCCTTCTGTGCTTGATTTTTTCATTTCTTATTTTTACAATCTATCTACAAAAGAGTTTTCTATTTTCATATTTAAGTTTCAGTCTTAGTCTAAAACAAACTCTTTTTAAAGATTTCTTCTGACAGCAGTAAAGAGATGCTGTACTTCATTTCACTTGATTTTAAACCAATGTAATGCACATAACAGATCAAACACTAAGCACCACCTTTTAAAAATAACTCATAATTCAAATATTTGCATTTCACAGGGATGTCTTTTCTATTTGTGTCCAAAAATTAGATATGTAGATACATAGATTTTATTTCATTTTATTTTTGTTAAAAGTCAGATTCGTGAAATGTACCATTTATCAACCAGGAAAAGTATGGACATGCACTCTGTGCTTTTGACTTTTCTTTTTATAGTTCTTCCAGGGACTCCCTTGTGACCTTCAACAAATGGAGCTCAGTTGAGCTGACTGTAAAAAGAGGATAGACATAGTGACCTGTCTTGCGGAGGTGTTATAAGACTGTATAAATCATAACCTACAGAGTTCTTTAAGATTCTCAGATGAATTGTGCTGTACAAAGGTGAAATGTCAAAGGAGAAAAACTGCTTGTACCTTTTATGTGTCAGTTATTATCAAATGGCAATAGAATATAGGATCCCCGCACACCTTCATAAAACCTGTCTCATTTCCAGATGGAGTATACAGTTCAGGCACTTGGAAAAAATGTTTAATAGATTGTGTTAACCTCAGAAAACTATTTTTACTTAATGTATTCAGTAAACCTGTACTGCCCTGTTATTTCTGATAACCAGCATAAATAAAACCTTTTTAAATATCATGGATTAATTCATGTATTTTATGTATTTGTGTACTACAGCACCTTTGCTTACTCCCCAGGGATGTTTTTGGAGTAGATTAACAGCTATACTATCTTTGCCAACTCAATATATAAAAAGTTGGTAATATATTTTAAATCATCTATATTCAGAGTTGAAAATTAATTTTGTGGTGATTTTTTTAAACTTCTACTGATTAAACTTAAGCAGCTAAAACATCTTAGGCATTTAACTTCAATGTTGTGTCCTCCCCTATCAGAGCAAAATTGGGCATTTTCCTATACACAATAGAGGGGAAAAAAGCAATTACTATCAATCAGTGGCTAAGCAACAGATTGGAGTATTTAGAAAGACTCATTCATACACAGATTTGCAGCAGTGTTCAGCTCCTCTGATTAGATTCCATAGATTTTAAATTGTAGCTAATTAGGCTGTCATAGGTTCATTAATGGCTCTACTGATTCAGCACTCCCTCACCTGCATGCATACCAAAGCTCATTAGCGCCCTTGTCTAAAATACCACCTGCATTAATTACTGCCTGTGCACCAGGCCTCTTCAGAAGGCTCTTCTGACAATGATTCTACCTGCTTGTAGTGCCCCTTGCCCCAGCAAGCTCTTCAGGAGAGCTCCCACATAAAGTTCATGGTGCCGCACATGTGGTGAGACTGCAGCTGGTGTACTGCTAGAGAAGCCTGTTTCATGTTTAACAGCAGGATATAAATAATTAGTGATGCCTGTACTGTGGCCTTGACACAAGGTTGCTAAGTCCCATTCAAGGTTCCTCTTAAACCATCCCTCCCTACAAAAGAAAATCCATTTCATCCTTCTTTTGATTCTTGAGTATTTAAGCAGCTTCAGCAAAATGCAAAGGCTAAAAGAGAACACGAGCTTCCTCTGAGTTCATGGCCTTTGTCCCTGGGGTTTGCAAGATGAAATTCCTGGAAGGGCTATTGAAGCCATCTCAGGTCCCAGGTGCTTAAAAAAATCACTCCACAATTTAGCAGTTATGTCATCTCTAAAGTCAAAGTAATATTTTCATAATTTACATATAATTTTATTTTTATTCCCTTTTCATTTCCTCAGAAAAGCTTCCTTCCTTCCCCCCTCTCCCTCCCTCCCCCCTCTCTCTGCTTCTGTTTCTGTTTTTTTTAATAGTATAAAGTATTAAAATCAGTTACTAATAGAAACTCCTGAGAAATCTAACTACTTGGTCTGGAGAAAGTCCTAATAATAATCTGGCAAATATAATAATGGTTGGGAAGTTGGCTTATAGTAAAACTAATTTTTATTTTTAGATTATTTCTCCTTATTGTTAATTATTTCAAAAGTACCTTCAAAAGTACTTGCTAACTACCAGGTGAGATTTCAGGGATTATTTATGTGTCATCCAAATTTATTATTATGATGAATTGATTTTCAAGATTTTAAGGATGAAGTTTTAATCTCAAGTAAAGTTCTTTCTGTAATTAAGTACATATATATATATTTTTATTCTTATTGATATCATATAAGCATACAGTTATTCAATTTTTTACTTAATTTAAATATATTACTAATAATGAGTAATCAAAGCCATGTTTCATATATACATATATATAAAGAACTGTTATTTTTTATTACTTTTTTTCTGAATTAGACTTACTATGTAGCTCTGGCTTTCCCCAAACTCACTATTTAGACCAGGCTGTCTGGAACACACCAAGACACACCTGACTTTCAAAATTCAGGGATTAAATATATGCATCACTAAGATCAGTTTATAACTGCATTGTTAATCAGGAACAAGAAAATTCCTCCACAAAAAATGAAATTCCGTTATGAGAAAATGCAGAAGAAAACAAATCTATACAAAGAAAATATATGTTAGGATGTAAAAATGTAAATGAATTATATTTGACTTACTGATTTCCTGTGAGTGTTTAAAAATAAAATGATCTTAATTATAAACTTTAGAAACAGTAAGAAATATGTGAGGTCACATTGTTTGGATAAAGTAACTGTAGAATAAAATCTATTTATTCTCATTACACTTATTACTTCATATAATAAAACAATTCTATAGTGCATATATTTAGATAAAGTCATAATATAATTTAATAAGCATCAATGATTCAGGTGACAATGAATACTTCTTGTTTGTTCTGGAGACATGTTTAAGTTTTAATTGATCAAAGTAATCAAAAATTACCAATATGCAAGAATAGAAAAGAAACACACTAATTTCATAGTTACAAATAAATAAGTCCTGTTTCCAGGTCTTACTCAAACCTGCTCCAGACTGTTACAAAAATTTACAAAACAGATTTCATAGAAAAACAGATAAGTAATTGGTTGCCGTTATACTAGGAGTGGAAATATTAGTATATCATTGGATCTTCAAATATTTTCCTCTGCTTACAGTAAATCAGGTTTTGTGGTTCTCAAATGATACTGCCTTTTATACTTAATAACTCTTCCATCTTTTATCAAGGGTGTGCCATCATCCTTTGATAATAGTACTATAAATAATTGCTTAGAGCCCAAATCTGCAACTTACAACTGACCAAATGCATCTGCTCCCAGAAAAGTGACTACCCCATTTCTTTACGTGTTTTTATGCATTACTCCCTCATTCATTTGGGTGACTATACTCAGTTCTATGGGATCTCAGGAGGGGAGGAAGTGCTTCCTCAGGATCAGATCCCTAGAGTTAGTTGGCCTTGATTCTCTGATGTGAGCCTAGTGCCTACCTTGGGAGCATGGCACCTTAGAATGACTGACTATCTCAAGCATTTCTTTGCTTTACCCAAGGCACCATGTCGCTCTTTATTATTTCTTTTATTTTTGATATTATAATTATATAGTCCCTACTGTTCTCTCTGCACCCCTTTTTATGCACTCATCTTGCTCTCTCAATTTTATGGTGTTTTTCTTTAATTATTGTTTTACACACACAGAGAGCAAGTACACGCAAATACATGAATCTATATGCTATATATACTATACATTCATTTATACTATATATTAGCATAATTATATATTAATGCTATATTAATGTAGTTATAGAAATTATATATATATATATTCCTACATACATAAATACTTTTTCTTTTTTTCCTTTTCTAATGTGTATAATGTTACCTATGTGCTGTAACATCAGGGCTGCTTCCTTTGTATTGGATAGCTAGTTGGAGGCCATTCCTTTGGAAAGATCATTATTCTTGCTCACAGACTTCCCCATTTGCTCATAAATTTTTACATTTTAAAATTTATTTTATTTATTTTTGGAAAAAAGGGCAATATGGAGATTTTTTTGCATTATAACTGTAAAGTCTAAAGTTATCCTGTAAGCCCCACTTGCCGAAGAACAGATAACTTCCTGGAAAATTGGGATCTATTAGTCATGTAAAATTATCAGCCATGTATTTTCACCTCAACAGACAGGTTTGGTTACCCCAACTACAAAGGATGGCCTTGATCACACATAGGCATGAGATACGCAGGCAGGAAGGTATGCTTGCCCCCAAATGGATGAAGGTAGGAAGTCCGTTTGTCTAACCGGGATGTCTGGGATATCCCGGTTATGGACCTGTAGTATCCATCTTCCTGAGCAGTATTAAATAAGATCTGTTTTAATCGGACAATCATGGGTTTGGCCTTTCTCCTCGCCATTTTTAGGTTTAATACAACTAATATTTATTTAAACTTCTCTTATGTGTTTCATTATATATATAAAACATATATTTCAACTGTTATTTGTATGTTCAAAAATATGAAATGTCTCATCTTTCATTCATCCTTTATCCATAAATTTCATCTCTAGAAGCTTTGATTTGCAATACAATTACAACAGTGACTACTCCCTCTACAATAAAATGACAAGGGGTGGTAAAAGACAGAAGAAATTCTTTGTCTCATCCTCTCCCCTGTTGCCTAAGGCTTTTGGTGCCAGAATGATAAATGACTGTGAAACACATGGAAAACTTAAATATCAGCTGTCATAAAAAAACAAGCAGAAGCTGTTGGGGAAGAAGTAAAGTAGTCTGCAAACAGTTATGCTTAAAAGTTTTAATATGCTTTCAAGATATAACAGGATTTTTAGGATATGAATTTTTTTGTTGTTTTATTAAGTATCCAAAAATACCACATTTCATGGTAAGTATCTGTAAGATTTGATACCATTCACATTGCTATCCTCCTAGAACCTACTTAGTGGACATTGGGTAGAATAAGGGTCACCAGAAAGAGAAATGTTCTTTAAAATACCACTAAATGTAGTTTACTGTGCGTTTTCTATTCTTTCCTATCACCTAATATCCAGTCAAATCAAAGATAAATTGCCTATCCCACTAAGAATAGAAAGAACTGAACCATATTTAAGATCCAGAGTAGCCTCTGCTGGTATTTCGAATGAGAGTTAGAGGTAGTTGTAACACTCCTTCTTCAGATGACAAAGGCCAATGTTTATACATCAGCTCTTGATTATGCTTAGTTTCTGGTTTTCATAGCTTACCTGGAACAGCACCAGGAGATGCTTCACACCACCATTACCCCTTACCAGCAACTTCTCTTGCAGAAAAGAACTTCAGAACTTCTTTGATTTTTCCTACTTAAGAGAAAGTCATCTATGTCTTGAAAATCTGAGGCTTATTTTAATATTGTATTTTAATTAGAGAAATTTAATGAGCATGTATGTGCCAGTGACTGTATTACTCACTGAGAATATGATGACAGTAATGTTGCTAGGAATTGAGCTAAATATATATTGTAACTGTGGCTGATAGTCCCAAACATATGAACTTATTAGAAGAAAAATGACAGTGTTTTATGTTTGAACTATAACAAAAAAGAATGTAAAAATGTAGGAGGAAAATAACAATTTTAGAATCATAGTAGCATAAATTGATGAGTATAATTAAAAACTCACATTAAAATTGTGAATAATACATTTAACTCTTCTGAATAACAAATTTAACTCTTCTGAAAAGTAATAACTAGAATGTTTGTTATGGAAGAATTGGACTCAGAAAATGAATCTCTATGATAGATAATTCCTGAAGAAGAAAAAGAGAAGCACTGAGCAATATACTTTCATATTAACATTGTAAGGCTTGATTGTACAAAATCAAAACTTTTCATATCAAAATATAAATAGGAAAGCTGCAGATGGTAGGAGTGAAATTTTTATAACCACTAAGTGACATTTTGCCATGACTAGAGAAGAAATTCACTCTCTCAACACAAAATATATTCAATATTTATAAAATACCTGCCACCGAGTCTATCTAACCAAAGGCGTTATAAGAGTGCATGCATTTAAGATATATGGGTGTTATATATTTTGTTATAAATCATGTTGTTTGGGAATTGGAGAGGTTACTCAGCAGTTAAGAACACTTGCTATTTGTCTTAGTTGCTTTTCTGCTGATAAGATGAGACACATGCCTGAGGCGATTATAGAAGAAAGCATTTATTGGCAGATTACAGTTTTTAGAGGGTGAGTCAATGACCATCATAGCAGTAGGCAGCAGGCTAACAGCATATGCTCTTATTCACAATCAGGAGGCAGAGAGACAGAGAGCTAGCTGGGACTATGTGGGCCTTTGAAATATTAAAGCCATCCACCTAGTAACATACTTCTCCAATAATGCCACACCTACTACTTCCCAAACTGTTCCACTGACTGGTGACCTAGTAGTCACACTTATAAGCTTATTGGGACAGTTCTCATTCAAAGCACCACACTTCATACAGAAGACAGTTTGGTTCCCAGCAAACACAAAGAGGCTTACAAACATCTTTAACCCCAGTTCATAGGATCCAGATCCCTGTTCTGGCATGCTCAGACACTAACACTTGCACAGTTCACATTTAAATACATAAAATAAAATATTAAATAAACATTTTTGAACAAAATCATGTAGCTTGTTGAAATTTTGATATTGTGTAATAGTGGAAGGAAAATACCTGTGAAATATATTAATCATGATGCATGACAGAAAATTAGTCTCTTTGATACATTTATAATTTTTGTGGAAAATATTTGTTTCATGAGTGGTATAGATTATAATTTCTAAGTGATGATTATGATATATTTGCAACTGAGAAAAATCACAGGGAGGGAGGGAGGGAGGGAGATATTTAAGAGATGATCTTATATCATATTGCTTTTATAAGAATACTGAAAGTTACTTGTCAGCAACAGATGGAATACTCCCTTTAGAGGAGAATCTAAATCTAGGTGTACATAGTCATATATTTATATATACATATATATACATAAAATCATAAATATATATTTTAAAAATCTCTGAATTTTTTCTATGTACATGCATACATATGGACATATATGTTTCAATATTCTAAAACAAACAAAATGCAAAAAAGACAAAACTGTTAAAAAAAACAATCCCCCCAATAAACCTTGGAGTTTGTTTTGAGTTGGCCATCCACACAGAAAAGGGTCTTCCTTGGAGTATGACTAAAATATTATGTGACTCTCCATTATATAAAAATAAGTTTTCCTTTCCCAAAATATATTAATTGCAAACAGCTTATTTTTGGGGGTGAGATCCCATATCCAGATCTCCTATCAGTGTCCTGACCCTGTCTGTCTTGGAACTGTTTGGTCCTATGCATAGTGTTACAATTTCTGCAAGTGCATTTGTTTATCATTCCTTTTTTTTTCCCCTGTAAGACACTGTTTCTTTGGAGGCATCTGTGACCTCACAAATTCTTTAATCCTTACTGGTGCCTTGAGTAGAGAGGTTTGATGAAGACACTCCATTTAGGGCTAAATTCCTCCAAATCTTTCATTCCATACACATTGCACAGTTGTGGATCTCTTTGTTAATTAACTTGTACTACAAAAAGAAACTTCTCTGATGAAGGTTGGGCAACATGCTGACCTATGGGTATAGCAATAAATCATTAGGAGTAATTTTATTGCTATCTTTTAACAGAATAGTAGTAAGTTTTCCTCTAGGACCATGGCTTATTGCATTGAGGATGTTGGCTACTTTGGCAGTGCCGTGTATGGGTTCCACCTTATAGAGGGGTTCTCCAATCTATTCTAAAAGTAGTTGGTTACTCTCAGAACATTTGCTTTACTATGGAGCCACTATATTTTTGTACATATTTATCTCTGGTTGACTTAAGGTTAAAACCCTTTTTTGGTCAGAGGACACTGAGAAATCAAGCTTCATTACTTGATATCCCCTCCAGCACAAGCAGTCATCATTATTTTTGATCTTAGCCATTCTGATAGGTGTAAGATTATATATCTAACCTTAAAACATTTGTGAAGAAATACACCACAGAGATTTTTAACTTACTAAAATCTCATAGTCAATCCTCACAGAAAAATGTCAATTGATGTTTAATATAGTTTCTCAAGTTTTGAAATTATTGTAAAATTAATATGCCATATAAAAATTATTCTTAGGTAAAAATTAACATGTAATAATACATCATGCACAGACAAAAACATAAGGAAGAAATAAGTTTGGGAGGCAATATGACAAGTCAAACTGAGGAAATAGCTTCTGTCTACAGGGATTTGGTAGAAAAGTAAATATTCACTTCACCTGAAAGCAGAAATGATATTAGATTTCAGAGAAAGTTCTTATCTTAACATATAACTGTATTTGATTCAGCACAGTGTTTAGAATGATATTTTGTCTTATCTTTATCAGTAAGTCTACATAGTTCACTAAAGTTTCTGATTATTCATGGATAGTATAGTCCTAACAGCTTTTCAGTGTGTAGTTCTAGCACTAGTCGAATATGACACAGTGAAGGAGGGAGTAAATTGAAAAGAGGATTATTGCAACATAAAAGCCTTAAGCAAATACAAACTAAAGACACGACTGGGAACACTCGGCACTTCAAATGCGTCTACATCTTGTTCCTGCAAAACTTGTCTGAGACTCTTATAAAATGACAATGACAGAATGAATGAGAATGATTCAGCGGCCTGTTATGAGAGAGATTAATAGCCTCTGTTCTCAGACAAGTTATTCTCTCTGTAAAATTATAGTGCTTTTAGGTTACCTTAGACGAAAAGAATTAAGTACATGATAGATCTTGTGCGTGACTCATTGGTTATGTTAATTTACTATTAACATTGACATTTCAACAGTCTGCAGCATAGGCTCAGCATTTGTACAGCATTGCTTCCCTCCATAGATATTGAGAATGTGTAATGTATTTACTATTTTGAGGAAGAAAAATGAACTATTTATTGTTTGAGATATAATCAAGTTCAGGATTTAACTGACTCCCAAGCAAGAAGAAGCTGGCCAGTAGATTCTTAATTTATATTAAAAGGCAATGTATAAGAAGAATATTAGAAAAATGTAACATATCTATATAATTTCAAAGTCAGCATTTATGTTTTTTTTCATTTTGGAGAGATATAAAATGAAAGACAAATATTCTGCCTTTATGTCTGAGTGGAAGTATGGCCTTCTTTCACTGAAAAAGATTAACAATGTTCTTCTCTCAATTATCCACAATCACACAACACTCAGCAGTCCAAGCAACCCTAATGTAAGAAACATATAATAATCAGAACGAGGCAAATGAGACATTAACAAATCTGTTTCCATTCATGTTAATTTATTAGTTAATATATATGTATATATAAAAATTTGTAGTAACTTATGAATAACATTTTATTTTATCTCAACTTTTATTAGGACTAAGCTTTTTTAGAATTAAATATAATTTGAACTTTTACTATAGTCTTAGGTACATTTCTATTGCTATGAAGAGGCAAGGGTGAACCTATAGAAGAATGAGTTTAGTGGGGTTTATATTTCCAGAGGGTTAGATTCTACAACTATCATGACTGTGAGCATGGCAGCAGGCAGGTTGGTATTGTATTGATTCAGTAGCTGAGAGCTTACACTTTAAGACAACAACACAAGGCAAAGAGAGAACTAACTGGGAATAGCATGCCTTTTCTAAACCCCAAAGCCTATCATTGTAATAAATCCCCTTCTATAAGACTACACTTTCTAATCCTTCCCAAACAGTATTCTCAACTGGGAAAATAATGCACAAATATATGTGCCAATGTGGGTATTCTCATTCAAACCACCACAACTATAATCTGAGGAAAAGGCAGATGCAGAAAGTGTATAGCATTTATAGAGTGTCTGTTATATGCTAGGACTTACTTTCATTGCATTGAATGCAGAGTCATTGTGTTCCACAGAACAGCAGTAACAAATTTCAAACAAATTTGACAAGAAGACTCCATAGGAAAACCGTGTTAAAATTAATAGAAATTAACCATAGTGGAAATGAGATGTAAATTAAATCCTTGTACACATTTACATATACATACATACATTCACACATACACACATGTCGCAAAGTAGCCATACAGTGATAATGCCCAATGGTCTACCAACAAAAGCTTGTTCATTGAAATCATAGAATGATGTTTATTGGCATTTTTAAAAAGTTATCCTTGAAAGAAATCTGTAACTACTGCAGCAACTCTCATTTTGGGACTTCCTCCTTCCTATTCAAGGCTAGAAATGCTTGGAAAAGTTCTGTAGATAGGAAATCTCTCTCCCATAACTTTGTTTCAGTGATTAGTTAAACACACTTGTTAGAAGACCCATTTCTGATCTACATTTACATTGTCATTAGAGAAATGACACCTTTAAAGCACATAGACTTGGTAAATACTTTGCTTGCATTATCAAATAATTCACAGGCACATACCTTTATGTAATCTTTGTCTACATATGTGTGTGCACATATGCATATATGTATGAACTAGTAATGTTTCTCATTACTATGCTAAAGTTCCTGATGAAAAAAATCAAAAGAGACAAATATTAGTTTGACTTACTACTTGGCAATACAGTCCAGGATCAAGGATAAGTAGAGCATCAGGAAAGTCTGGGGACTGTGCCCTTAGGAATTTGCTAAGTTGTTAAATCACATATGAATGGATCAGGGAACAGAAGATGGGGCAATGTCCAAACCCATTATTCTCCTTTCCTTTTTATTTAGCAGATACCCCACACCAAGAGATGATGGTCCTATACATGTTCAGGGTCTTAGTTTTGATTAGTTAATCTTCTCTGGGAAAACCCTCAAAGACTCAAGTGAGGATCTGCTTTACTGTCCTTGGTGTTTCACAAGCCGATCAGGCTAACAACTGAAATGAACCATCACAGCACACATTTATATATAACACAAGATTATCTCCCATTGTGAATTATGGCGTGCATTTCTGCTGCTGACACTTAACAAGAGATTTAGTACAGTAAGGAAAGCCTAAGAAGATAAAACACTGAAGTAATGGTAAATCTAATTATATTACATGTAATTGTTACATTTCTGTACAGTTTAATTTTTCATCAACAAAACAAGAGTAACTGAATTTTTTTTAAAATGATCATTTTTTGGAAGATTTAAATTGCTAATCATTTTGACTTCAAAATTTTCTTTTCTTTATTTAAGCAATTAAAAACTGGTAAGTTAGGTGGCAATTTCCTTTAACTCAGGACAAATTTAATGGCATCATGATGGTGACTCTTATCTAAGTTTTGATAGATCATTAATGAACTTCTAATGCAAGATAATGGTGCCATCATCCATCTAGTCTTAGTTTAGTGTTGATGGTTGCCCAATAGAGAACTCTCCCCATACAGTAAAATGATAAGGTTCTCTAGGAATTTCTCTGCTTTGTTGATAATGAATATCTGTCATGCAATGTAAATTATTGATGATAACAAGAAAAAGAAAATAAAAAGTTTTGTTGTCTGTAGTGATAGGGGAGAGCAGGCCTGCTTTTAGTTGTCCTCCTTGGTAAACTTCCCTTCTTTGATTTCATTTACAGAATTATATAAAACTATTGAGCTGCTACTCTGTGTCAGAATCCTGATGACTGTTTCATAGACTGTATTATATTTTATCTAGATACCGACTTGCTAATTTAATATTACTTTCATTTCTTGGGTGAGAAAACTGAGCAAAATATATAGAAGTATGCTGCTCATACCGGTGAGATAGTAAGCCCCAATTTGTTTGCTTCTAAATTCTTCCTCCTCCTCCTCTCCTTCTTTCTCTCATTTTTCTCTCTCCCCCATTTTCTCTCTCCCCCATTTTCTCTCTCTCTCCTTCTTTCTTTCTCTCTCTCTCTGATTTCCTGCTTTCTTTTCATACATATATTCAGAATGCAATGTGATATTCAGATGGACATATAGAAATTATTATATTTATGCAAGTGAATATATCAAATACATTGCATCATTATTCTTATTTGTATTCAGAAGACATTTTCTGAGCTGGGCTTAGTGGCTCATACCTGTAATCACAGCTCTCAGGAGGCTAAGACTGTTGCTACAAACCTAAGCTCAACCAGGACTATTCTTGAACACCTAGAAAGCTTGAAACTCTATAATTATATGCATTTTCTTTTCCATAGTATATGCCACTTATACACATATGTAGATATGTATATACATGCCTGCCTGCATGCATACATACATACATACATACATTTATCACCTGTGAACACTGTGCCAGTCAATATCAAGCGCTGAAACTGATATTTTGCTCTTACTTATCATAGAAAAATTGAGCCATAGCATACAATAGTTAAGATAATATTTACCATATTTGTCAGTCAGTGGTGGCACACGCCTTGGGAGACACTTGGGAGACAGATGCAGGTGGGCCTCTGTGAGTTAGAAGTCAGCCTGTCTACAGAGGAAGTTCCAGGACTGACTCCAAGGCTACACAGAGAAACCCTGTCTCAGATAATATTTATCCTATTTAATACTTTAAACATGACAGATATTATACTGAGATTCCATTAGTCAAATCTAAGCTTAAGTATCATACTCCTAGATGTGCCCAAAGAAAGAATGCATCTGTATCACAGAGATCTGAAGTCCAGCAAGACATCTAAGGTGATGTGCCAGTTAACAATCACGGTCAATTAGATGCTTTGCTTTTTTTTTTTAAATCATTTTTCCTTTTTTTAAGGAGGTTAGTTCTGTCTAGATGTTGACAGAATCTCTTATAAAAGATCAGCTTGAGTCATCAAAAAAAGAGACTTTTCTCAAGAAACTGCAGTTGTGTGGCAGTGAGTATGAACCCACAGTCCTTGAATCACAGAAAACAGTGAAATAGCTCTTCACAAATGCTCAGGTTTTATCTTTTGAAATTAAGCTTTCTTTTGCTAATTTGAGATATAATCAGAGTAATCTTATTACATTTTAGAAATTAAAAACATCAGATTCAATAGAGATAATATACTGAAGGTTAAAAAATAGAAATTATCTTTAAAATGCCAAAATGTGAAAAATAATATAATTGACTTTTCATCATTGTAGTAAATATTTGAGAAAAATCGGCTTAATAGAGGAGAGGGTAATTGTGTTTGGAGCTCCAGTGAGACTGCATGTCATCATGGCAATACTAGGAAGAGTAGATGATAACAAGGAGGGAGGGCAGGAGTGAAAAGGGAAAAAGGGAGAGACAGAGATGGACAGAGAGAAAGACAGATGGACAGACAGAGAGAGAGACCAGAATCTTTATTTCTTCTTCAAGAGCACGTAGAAATAATCTAACTTCCTTCAGCTATCTACTCCTTACCTGTTACAACCCTTATATCCCAAATTAGCAACTTGGGCTGGCAAGCAAGTCTTTGACATTGGCTTACATTTTAATTATAAACCACAACAGGTACTCAGTGACATTCTCACATAAAGGACAATACAATATTGCTATCTTCTATAGTGTCCTATCGTAGGTTACAGCAGTAAAATTAGTTTATAGCAGTATTTTATTGTTGTCTATCTGAGTGTAGAATTTAAACTATATGGAGACATTAGAGGGTGTTATGGACAAATGCTTCTGAACATAATGAAAATATATCTAGATAGCAATAACTAAAATTTATATCTTAATAGTTTTTGGGCAGTGGTCCTCCAAAGAGAACACATAATATTACAGTTCCCCATCCCAGAAAAAGTAGAAAGTGAAACTACTAAGATTAAAATATACTGATGTTTGAAAAGTATTATAAACTGATTCTTTTGATCAATGTAGATAGGCCATTATAATCAATCTAAATTTTCAGTTAGAACAGTTATCACTCAACGGAGTTGAATTAAATAGTATATTTCTCTTTCTTTAATATAATCACTATGTCAATAATAGACATAGAATTGATGATAACAATAATGTAATATAATATAAATAGGCATTTTTAATCTTGAGAATTTTAGAAGAAAAGCTGAATATACTTTTATACTAAAGTGTGTTTATAAACTTTTTGAACATGCTTTCAATTTTAATACTTAAATATGACAAGCAGTCAGTTCACAATTTACTTTAATCACTGATAATGAAGACAATAAAGTTTTAAAATCAGATACTGTGCAGGTGGTAGCTTCTGCCAGTGGCAGCTTGCTAAGTTTCCACAATAAATATACAATACTTTGACATGATTGGTGCAGGCCTCCAACAAAGACATACGAGCTGAACAAGAAACCAGCAAGTTCTTTATAAAGGAAGACCTGATGTTTGGATATCTCCTGCCGTGTTAAAAATCTCAGCTCCCATAATTAGCAGCGTGATTTTCTTCCTTGCCATGATAAACAGAAGAAAGGAACTTCTGCAGAAAAGATGCAAAGACATATGCCAGAGGGGACTGTAACAATGGAGCACGCAGCAAGGGGCTTGATCGATGGTTAGTTGTAAATATGCTTTAGAAAAAAGCATCGAAGTTTGTACAGAAAAAATTAGGAATTAAATTCATAATATTCATAAATTCAAAGACCATGTCAAAGTTTTGTGACTTTTAAGATTAATAAGAGATTAAGTATAATTATTCACAATTAATTTAGCACTACCAGTATAAAGAATGTATCTGTTTACCTGGGGTTTATAAAGATTCGGATTTTTTTCCTAATCATGAGTTTCATATATTGGTATCATAATGATAAGAGTACTTTATTCTATAGAGACAAACATTGCAGAATATTGCTTTAGCACCATGCAAACACTTGAAATTTAAAAAAAAATCTATTTTGTTTTCTTATACATATGGACTTAAATAATTATGCAAAGGGAAGGCTAAATTGGCAATATATGTTTTAAAATATGCTTTGAATAATTTATTAAATTTGCGAATGCCTTTATGAAAATTCACATTGTTAAGAATGTCTATCTGGCTTTTAGTAAGACCAGTTATATAAATCAAAATGACCTTTAGTGGGAGAGAAATTGAAATCAGAAAGAAAAACAAGCTGTCTTTCCCTCTACCCATCCATTTAACCAATATCAATTCAGCAATCAATGTAAAACCAATAAAAACTATGACACCTTAACAGCTAATTTCTAATCATTGTAAGCACTAGAGCTTTGAACAAACATATGTGATAATAAATAATGAAATGGGATTTAGGTTAAAGAGCCGCTGCCAAGTTAAGCCTTTGTTGCTAGCACCTATTTTTAGAACAGAAATAAAAGGCATCACCCATGTTCGGCTCAAATGGGAGGGTCTTTGCTACTGTGTTATTGTTGTTTCAACAAAAGGAAGATGTATATATGTCTTAAGAAGTGAAATATCTTCTGGAAAAGTTAGCAGCACTAGAAATATTAATGCAAAATCCTTTTCAGATTTTTAGCAAGAGAGTTCATTCTTCTCTAATTCTGCATTGGATCCAGTTTAGTAATACTCTCTGCCTTAGATTAATTACCCTGATCTAATTCATTTAGTGGAGGACAGCTGTGGTACGTGGGTTGCTCACTGATGTATTGTGTTAAATGACGCCCATCTGTCACTGCAGAATATCTGCTTGAATTCACTGTCATCCACTTCATTGGTTCTGCTGTGATGTGAAGTACAGCTACAATGTTTACTACTGTTGTTAATTTAATATCTACACCTTTAATAACCTGACTGCTGTCACTCGCTGAACAATGATACATGATGGGCACTGAAGACCCGGATAGAGAGCATTAACAAGACAGCACAGCAGACCCTCTGGTACAGTTAATTAGAACATTTGTGGGCAAAGTTCCTATGGGACCCCCATAGGGCTCTCTCCTAGGGAAATTCTTAACTGGGAAATGAAGTTAAAGGAATCTACGTTAATAGCACTTCTGACAAATTTAATCATTAATTAATGATTAAATACCAGGAAATCCAATCATTCATTTTCATCAAGCAGAACTATTTTGTCATTTTATATTCTTAAGATTTAATCTTAGATGCATAATTTCTTTTCCTGTTTTTGTTCTCCTTTTTTTCCAATTTCACAAAAATGCACCATATGTGTCTCCCTGGAAATCAGCTGATCTGGTAGAATGCACCAAATATACTGTCCTCAATTAAGGTATGCATTCTCAGATAAATTAACTTAATTCAAAATATATTTAAAAGATCTAAAATATGGATTTTAGGCAAAATGCTTGCATCTGTTTATTTTATTTATCTATATAATTATTTATTCCTCAAAGAGTAAAATGAAAATAAAAATTGATTATATACAAGTTTATGCATTAAGTCCATTAAATAATTATATAAAATATGTAAAATCATAGGAAGTATAGAAATAATAAATACCTAAATGTACACTGATATGGGTTTTTATACTTTTAAAAGAAATCTCATAGAAAATATTACTTTTCAAAGTTCTTTATTTTTACCCTTCATGTTATTCTGTTTATCAACTTCAGTGGCTTGTATTACTTTTATACTTAGGGGATATTTCAAAACTATGAATCTCTCCTTCAAGTCCTCCCACCATTTTTTTACTTGCAATGAGCTTTAAGCTATACAGATGTTTCTTTTTGCTGTATTGCTGTCAAGTAGTCTCTGCTAATATTCACTAGGTTCAGTACACCTAGATATGAGACATGAGCTCATGTAAAACTTGATTATTACCAAAGCAGTTGCATTATTTTGTATTTACCTATAGTTTTTTGTAAAATTTAAACCTTATAATTTCTAAATAAAATATCTTATATTCTTTATTCTAGATATTTGATGTTCCATCTACAATAATCAAGATTTTCTAATTAGTTGTAACCTAGAATAAATAGAAATAAGACAATATCATTTAGTACCAAGGAAAGATGAAATCTAAATACCTGAAATCCAACTGATAACTGTGTGGCATGTAAAAAAAGAAAAAGAAAACATAGCCCCATATAAACATAGATACCATTATGAGACAGAGGGAAATCAAAAGTGTCTTAATTATAACTTGCATCCAAAAATACATAGAAGTTTGGCAGTGGTGGCACATACCTGTAATACCAGAACTTGGGAAGCAGAGGCAGGTGGATCTTCAGGAGTCCAAGGCCAGCCTTACCTACAAAAAGAGTTTCAGGACAGCCAGTTTTGTTCCAGAGAAACCCTGTCTCCAAAACAAAACAAATGAGCAAACAAAAAGAAAACAAACAAACCAAACCAAAAGAACAACAAAAAAGAATATATAGGAAAATTTCATACAAGTATAAACTTCACAAAGACACACAAGTGAAGAAAAATTTTCTAGACCAACAATTATAGCAAGGAAATCACCAGACAAGAGAATTTTCCAAGCTTGATGATAAAGCAATAGAAATTTTCCAAAATAGAAAATTAAAAATAGAGAAGAAAGAAATATGTTTTTGAAAACCATGGCACAACTTCAAACACATACACTTCTTACTAATGCTTCTCAAAGATAGGAGCAAAGTAATGGGAGAAAATATTTTAAGCCATCACATAGGTGGCCAAAACTTAATGACTACAAAATATTCAGGTTATTGTCTGACTAGTGTTTCATTTCAGTGATAACAAAGCCATATTCCTTTACTTAATTTCCTGACATTGGTCATTTGTGTTTTCTCTCTGTGTTTCTAATTTTTTGTATTCTTCCTGATTTATCAGTTCTTTCAGTATTTTTCTTATATCACCATTTTCTGCTCTACGTTTTATTTTCATCTCTTCTGGATAATGTAGTGTTTTTTGTTCTACTTCTCCATTTCACTGAGATTTTTACTTGGTGGCATTATGTACAACATTCACTTTCAACTTCACTGAAGGAAATTTGAAAAGTGTCACTCATTTTTTCCATGAGGTCATTAGAATGTTCAGACCTGAGTTACCATGTACAAGCATGGCTAAGATTCACCATGTTCAGAAATACTTCTACCTCTGATAAAAGCATTTAATAGTTAATACCAGACTTAATATCTCAATACTAAAATATTGAAAATATAAATGTGTATAAATAAATGCTTTTCTGAGTTTTCAAAGTCATTCATAATATGCCAGTCAGGCTAATCATCTCTTTGATCACCTACGTCTCTTAGATCCTTTCAGTCCAGCCCAATCCAGCCAAGGTGCCAATCAGTTAACAATGTTCTTAACGTTATGATATCTGTTCCTGAGATTCATTAAGTATCATTAGGAAATTTTGTTTTTTGTGTATGATTGATATTCATATTTCATTCTATTTTGAGAAAGAGAAAGTTCATTAATAGAAATTTTCTTTTCTTTTTTCCATGTTTAGTAAAGTGTTATAAGAAGAGACAGAGTTGTCAACATGAGTCTAAGGTCCTTACCTGGCAAGGCAGCTGATGGAGGAGGGTCAGAGGGAAGGCCAAGGACAGTCATGGAACAAGAAAGAATCAAGCCTTTTCTAACCTGGACTTCATCTTTATTGGCTAACCTTAACAGCGCTGGACAGTGCTATCAGGTGGGAAAAGTAATCATCCATCACACACAGCTTCATACACTGATCATTATAATTTTGACCTGCCTTGCAAGATAAGCCCATTCATGCATTTGTGGAACAAATGTCATGGGAATAACAAACCACTTTCTTATTGGATTTAAGGCCTGTTGGCAAGATATGACATCCATATCTGTTACTGTAGAATTGGAAGGTAGATACACTGTGGTTACTAAGAAAGAATATACTACTGTTATTCTGCTATATGCACATAATATTTAAATGACTCTTTATGGGACCAGTGACATGTCAATGGGTCAGAATACTGGCTGTTCTCCCAAAGGACCCAGGTTCGTCTAGCCCCGACATGGTAGCTTAAAACCATCTTTACCTCTAATTCTCCAGAATCCAGAGCCTTCTACTGACCTCTGAGGGCATTTAACACANTCTTATTATAGTCATAAATTAGAGAACCCTCAACCCTCATTAGGGGAGCTTCTGTTTTAGGTAGCTGGTAAATAACACAGTTAAACTAATTAAAATACTAAGAATAAGTGACTTAGGAGTATTCAATCCTAAACAGGACACCTTCATCCTACCCCCCCATGCACAGGGATCATTCAGAAAGATGTGTTGAGATGCCCAGTAGTTCAATCCTTTTGAGAACCAATTTCTAATTACAGTACTGCAGCTGTACCTCTGAGCTCATAGCACTTGTAATAGCAGACACAAGGTCTATGCAAGCGTAATCTAGACAAAACAGACAGGGAAAACAGGCATGAAATCCCACTACTAAGGAGATATTGGTAATTGATAGCTTGTGTGAAAGAGGAGGTTAGTTTTCACAAGGGTGTCAATCCTGGGAGGTCTAAAGTGCTCCTGTGGATGTCCAAACACCCAGGAGTATATTGGCAGCACAAGGTGTACTTCAGGCCTTAAAACAAATGAATGAAGACAAAAGCTTCATGGGTCTGGAATGTGAGGATGATCTGAGAGTATATGGGTAATGAGATCAAAATACAGTATATGAAAGTCAAGTAGACAATAAAAATATTTGAAAAGTTAATGGTTACTGGTTTATCTGTGATCTGGTATTTTATGTTGGAACGATTTCTCAGGCTATCTAGTGAGCTACATTAAGAAAGGTTTCGATCTTACTCTTTCAATGTACTGTCTATTTTCAAATTTCAACAATACTGAGAATTATCGGCAAAAGTAATGGACTTATATGTAACATTTCTAAGAGAAATTGTCAATTTTTTATTTATGATATAAAAACATAATTTGGAATTTCTTTGAAAAACTATTTTGCAGGCAGAAAAGCATAGTTTTACATTGGCTTCTTCTTGGGCTAAGTACCTTTCCATCACGTTTTTAATCACAATGTACCAAAAAGACATGCCTTAGAATCAGCATTGGGAAACACTTCTGAATATTGAAGGCATGGAAGTCTAATCTTCTCAAGTTTGCTGTTTCTCTCATATCCTTTCTTTATGTTTTAAAAAATATTATAATTCATTTTTGAAACTTTCATAAATACTCCAATATCTCAAGGAATCAGTGTAAGAGTAGTACAATGATGGTATCAGAGCAAGTATCAAATGAATTAATTAATATTTTTGAATTCACAATAGCAGAACTTCAAATTTCTTTTTCTTTGTATGGTAAAAATCAACTTGAGGTTTATGTGAATGCCTCTAGAAATACATTTCTAGACTAAAAATATATGTATAAACTATAATATAAATTAATATACTCTGATATAAGAAATGTCTAAGACCATTAATAGTTTCTAATTATATTTATATGAATACAATTATATATTTAACATCATTATAATTGCAGTACAATATGGCTCACTTGCTAATAATATAAATATATTAGATAGAAGAAAATATCTGAAAAACGTGATGAATATTAAATTTTCTGTGGAAAAACATAGTACAAAACTGTATATTTACTCTATTCCAATCACATAAAATCAAGGAAATAAAATACAAATGTGTATACATATTGTATATATATATTAATATGTGTTCAATCATTCTTTTATTAATTAAAGTTCTATTGACTATTAATTTATCTGTTGGGTGGTTTGTGCTCAAGAAGAGACAGGATTCTTCCTGTTTATTGATGACTATTATATTTCCATAACAGAATATCACTTTCTCCAAAGAAATATTAAGTACACATACATGGCGAAATATCAATTTGTCTTGAGGCAACATACCATGTGACTCTACTTTTTTTAAATG
>LOJH01021496.1:22137-40412 GCA_001685095.1 Ellobius talpinus
AAATATCAATTTGTCTTGAGGCAACATACCATGTGACTCTACTTTTTTTAAATGTTTAGAGTAAGTAAGTCAGTACAAAGAGCATTAACAATGTTTAGAACTAGGATATTGATGGCTGAAGAGATGGTTCAACATTTAAGAGCACATGTTTTTCTTGCAGAGGACCTGGGTTCATTTCCTAGATGCCAGCAGAGTTTACAAACATCTGAATGCCAGTTCCAAGGAATCCAAACCCCTCTTCTGACCATCATAGGTACCAGTTACATCGGTAACACACTATATTCATAGGGCAAAACAATCATACACAAAAAATAGGAAATCTGTGAAAAGGCGGGGGACTAGATACTTCTTGCTAGCAAATACATGGCTTCTTTTCTAGATTATGAAAATGTCCCAAAATTATATTACAGTAATAGGTATGTATGGTTAAATTGTGTTCTTAAAAACCATTGAATTGTGTACTATTTGCAAATGAAGCATATGGAATTCAAGGTACAACTTTACTAAAAAGTTGTTTTCTATTGAAATGAAAATGTTTTCAGTGTTTGAAATTAGTATTTTTAAAATAATGATGCCCTGTGGATGTCCCATCAGGCTTCAGTCATGTAGAAACCCACACATAAAATCACACTGTGCCTCTACTGAAGCCACAGGATTACAGAGAACCACTGTCTTTACTCTTTGGTCAAATACAGCCATTTTCTTATTCAACACTGATGGGATGCCAACTGAGTTACGATTCACTCTGGTTGATATTTTTCTTGTAAGGCCCTTAAGTCCAAAACCAGAGGCCAAACCTTGTTGACTTTAATAGGTACAGAGAAATTTAACATTTTGGACAGCTCACATACTCTCCAGAAAAGATTGCTGATGAGGTTTGTGGCTATAAAGCCACAAATAATGACCAAAATCTGTCAAGGAATGGGTCTGTTCACTGTGCCTTACAGGACAATGATGATGCATTAAGGCTGAGTCATGTCAACAGCTGAATCAGAACCAGGCTAAGAACATGGGTTTTCTTTCTTTGCACCATTGTATCCCTAAAAATATTCTTTGAAAATGAATTTACATTTCAAAATACACTCTATTGTAGTGTTTTGATGCTTTAAGTTCTTTGTTGAATAATAATTCAGACATATGGTTAAGCAGACAATGACAAAAGCAATTCTAAACCATCTTTTCATGAAAGGTACTTTAAAATTCTTCATTGACATTAAGGCATGAATAGTATTACATCGTGGAAATGACTTCACATCTGAGTTGTTCCTCTGTCATAAATCATATGCAAGCATGAAGAATGATGGTTGCCCAAACTGCCTCCCTTTTTGCCCGAGAAGCACACCCTTAAGTTCAGCACATGGAACGTTTGCTCTTATCACTACATTCCCCCTAGGTGTTCTTCAACTTTAGCTCATTTCATAGAATGTGTCCTACTTTCTGAGATACGCATTTTAGGTGAGCCTTCTAAAATAAGGGCTCTTTGGCTCATTCTTCCTCTAGAGATCTCATAGCTAAATCATCCACACTTGCTCTATTCACTTGTGCATCTTCTCCATTTTCATCCTGTAGTCATCTACAGTCAAAATTCATGTCAGATCACGTTCCTGCTTTACTCACCCTGGAAGGACCTAGCATATCAGCACATAGCCAAATGAGCACACACTCAGCTTTGTAAAGATGAGCCCTAAGCAGGAGGGGAGGTATTCTCCCTATCAGGCAGATTTCAAGACTTCTTAGAAAGTGGCTGTCAAACAGAACACTTGCTTCATTGTTCACTTCTCTTTTCTCTCCATCACTAAACCGAATGTAAGTACTACAGACTTATTACATATTTCCTTTTCACCGTGTTACAGAAATGTTAAGGCATAGCAACTAAAGAGAATAGTATAATAAGCTCTAATATACCCAATATGCCGTTACTTTATTTTAGAGTTATGAGTCATACACATTCCTATCATCTTTCTTATTTGCTTATGTAACAATTCCCCTGAACTGTATAATACCAGATCTATATAAAGGCACTGCTGGTTGATGATTTGTTGAAAACAAGAAACAAGATTGTAAGGCAGGGAGGCTTTACCCATTCTGAGTGTAGAAGGAGGAGGAATAGATAGTGGTGTAAAAGGAAGGTGAGAGACAGAAAAGGGGAGAGGAGGTAGGAAAAACTGTGGCTGGTATGTAAAATTAATTAATTAATCTAAAAAGAGAAACTAAATTGTAAACTGTAAATTACATTCAACTCATTGATCTCTTAAACAGATTTTAATCTTCAAAGGACATTTCTAATTTTCTATATTTTCATGAAGAACACTAAAATCACAAGTTCTTATTTTCTTGACTTGTTATCTTCCCCTCTTTTCCTTATATTTTATTTGATGATATGAGAAAAGGTAACACTGAAGGTATAGAGGAGATATTCAGTAATTTTTGTGAGTGTATTTATAGCTGAGTAAACAAAGAGCAAACAAACACTAAGGGTAATTTTACTACTGTGCCCAAACTTTACTATGAGTTTCTAAATCATAATTTACCCATTCCTTTTATACATAAAATCCCTCACCCTCTTATACAAACACACACATAAAATTTTAGCCTTCTAGATACCATTAGGTTGGCTATTTTTCTGCAGTTTTCTTTTAATTTTTCTTTCAATGAATTCATGCATATTTCAGTGATAAGCAAGTAGATATTTTTTGCCTTTTCATTTGTTGAATATTACAATGAAGCAGAAGAGTTTCTATATGTGTATGATCTGAAAAGCAATTGAACTCATTACTCTGATGACACAGTCTTGTGTGTTAAGCATATGCTTATGTTAGGGACTCTCGTGTCTTCTAGTGTCATGTAAACAGCTCAGGCTTGTCTCACCTTTCTCTCACTAGAATCTGTTTGATCTATATTTTATAACAAACTGCAATTTTCTCCCAAAAAGATTTCAAATACTGTTATGGAGAATTAATTGTTTTGAAATCTTAATCTCTTAATTTATTATTTAAATTATTTACATGTTTTGATATGGATGATTAGGAAATACATATATTTATATGTAAATATGCTTATGTCTATTTAAACCTATGGTTATTTTGTTATTTTTTAATTTTTAGAGGTTATTTACTTTTTAAAAAATTTTAAATTTATTCATATTATATGTTTTTTACATTTTGTATCCTGATCCCATTCAGTCCTGTCCCTTCACTTCTACCCTCTGTCCCTGCACCTTCCCCCAAAGAAAACAAAATTCAAGAGAAAACAAAGGAAGAAAATAAAATGAGATCTTTTTTAAAAAGAAGGAATTAAAAATCTCATCATGGACGCTTCAGTATGATCCAACAAGTCACTCTATATACACCTTTGTTCATACAGTGTTCATTGCAAAAAGTCATTGTTCTGCTTCGAGGCCCTTGGTCTCCATTATACCTTTGATGCTGGGCCCCCAACTAGGACTCTTCATGGACTTCCAGCTGCCACCCTGTGTTGTGGAGATCCTGCAGCCTTGAGTCTGTGTGTCAGGTCACATGCTCCAGAAGATGTGACTGGATCAGAGACAGGTTGGGGCAGGCCAAGTCATATCTCTGGGTTTGGACCTGGGCAGCTGAAGGGTTGGTCTGCCAGATGGAAAATGAGTACAATTCTCCCATCTTCACAATTTCTGGGCTGAGTCACCTACACCTGCCCTGACAGTGTTGGCTCCATTGTGCCGCCCTGGCAAGGTGGCAGCCTTCTCTGCTGACTGTTTTAGCTGGCGGGGATAAGGAATGGATCTCTTACTCTTACGACCAAATAACCAGTTCTCCCACCTGCTTCCAGTGTTGATGAACTGGAGGAGGGCAATTCTCCCCTGCCCATGTCGCCACAAAACAGATGGGTAATTGGGACAGCTCTCCCATGGTCACGGTTTCAGAGCTGACTCTGCCACACCTGTGTTAACAGGGTTGACTTAATTGTGCTATGCTGACAAGGTACAGGGCCTGCTCTCCCAAGTGTTGCAGCTGGTGGGTGTCAGGGACAGCTCTGCCACCCTTATGACCACAGGGCCAGCTTTCTTACCACCTCAGGCATTGATGGACAAGGGGATCAACTCTCCTCTGTTCATGCTACCACAGACAGTGAGTAATGGGGCCATTGGCCCCATGCTCACACTTTTGGAGCTGACCTCCTCATACTTCTGCTAACGCGGTTGGCTCTGATGTGCTGCCCTGGCAGGGTGCAGGACCTGCTCTCCAGAGTGTTTCAGTTGGTGGGGATCAGCTCTCCCATTCTTATGACCACAGGCCCAGCTTTCCCACCTGCCTCAGTTGTTGGTGGTCATGAAGGGGGTGGCTGCATTTCCCTGCCTTTGCAACTAAAAGGAAGATGAGAATTAGAGGCATCTCCTCCATGCACATCTTTGGGACTGGTTCACCCACACCTTTGCTAACAGGGCTGACTTTTTTATGCTACGCTGGTGAGGTGCAGGACCTGCTTTCTCAAGTGTTGCAGGTCATTGGGGTCAGGGACAGATTTCTCTTTCTTATGACCACAGGTCTGACTCTTGTACCTGCCCCAGATATTGATGAGTAGGGGCAGCAACCATCCCTAGTCCTTGCCATCATTAAACAAATGAGTAATGGAAACAGTTCTCTCATGCTCACAATTTCAGGCCTGTCTCACCCACACCTGCACTCACAAGGTAGGCTCTATTGTGTCCCCTGGCAAGGTGCAGGGCCTGCTCTCCTGAATGCTGCAGCTAATGGGGGTGTCTCCCACTATTATCTTCCACAGGGCCCACTCTCCCACCTATACTGCATGTTGACGTGCAGGGGTAGAGGATAACGCCCCCTTGCCCATGTAATCTCATAACAGATGGGTAATAAGGACAACTCTACCTTTTCACTCCATTCGGGTTGGCTCACCCACATCTGTCTTATCAGGATTGGCTCTATTGTGCTGTCCCCGGGAGGTACAGTGCCTGCTCTCCTGTGCATTGTTGCTGGTGAGAGTCAGGGATAGTTCTCTTGCTCTTCGGACAACCCAGGTGTTCATGGGCAGGGCAGGGGAAGGGCATCTCTCCCTGTCCATGCCACTTTGTGGAAGATGAGGGGTGGGGCTAGGTTCCCCCATGCTCACATCCTCAGGGTTGGCCTAATTGTACTGTCATCAACAAGGTCATCTCTGTTGTGCTACCCTGTCAAAAGTAGGGCTAACTTTCCTTTGTGTTTCCACTGGTAAAGGGGTCAGTTCCCTCACCATCTCAGCCTGCTCCCTTCCTCTCTCACCTTTTCAGATATGTCCACTGTACCCGAACCATTCTCCTCTCTCTCTCTCTCTCTCTCTCTCCCCCTCTCTCTTTCTGTCTCTGTCTCTCTTTCTCTCTGTCTTTCCACTATACAGTACCTCTGCTCACTCTAATAATGGCCTTCTGGCTGGTGCTGCAGGGTACTTGGTGGGCCCATGTTTTCTCATTTGAGCCAGGGTGGGCAACCCCAGGCCTGGATGTGGGTCTCTGTATTTGTCACTCACAGTGAGGCTGGACTGGTTCATGTTTCTTCATCCCAAGACAGAGGAAGATCATTTTAGTGCCCAAATGCCCAGAACCTATGGTGTTGGCTAAGTGCTTAACTGAGGTTTCACTGTGAGCCAGGGTTAGAATCCTCCACCCGTGCTCAGCTGAGGTGTGCACATCTCTGTTTCTGGCTCAGATTGAACCAGTGGCCCCTGTGTGACTGTGGCACCCACAGACCCAAGAGTCTTGGAAAACACTTTGTGAGCCCATCACTGGTTCAGGCCCAGGTTGAACAGGTGGCTACTGCTTGATTGTGACCACTGCAGACCCAAGAGTCAGTGTTTATTTGCTTTTATGTGCATTGATATTTTGGTTGCATATATGTGTGTAAACTGTATGTATGCAGGACCCATGGAATCCAGAAGAGGATGTTGAATCCTCTGGAACTGGAATTACAAGTAGCTGTCAGCCTCCACAGGGTGCTGACTACTTAACCTAGGTCCCCTGGAAGAACATTCTGTGTTCTTCACCACTGATCAAACTCTTCAGTTGACTATTTTTTAGACATTTAAATATTATATCTTTTGAAATAAAACTACAAAACCTAAGTGAATGTCAAATGGACAGTCTTTTTAGCAAACATTCAGACTATAATGTTTGCAATTTATATTGCTTCACTCATCTGGTAAGGTATTTTAATCTGCAACAGTAGCAAATTTGTATGCTCACATTCTTTTCGCCTCTGATTATTTAAAGAATACAGTAGCATCTGAAACCAGCATTGTAGTTAGTTGTAAAACACAATTTATGGAGATGAATTTGATCCTTTAAGTTGATTGGGTTTATATGCACTCTGAGGAAATAAAAAGCTTAGTTTGTGCTAGAAATAACCAGCCTTTGTTTCCTCTTGAGATTATCTTTGGAGACATAGCCATCTCACTGCAAACATATAAATAAATCCTGCAAGTTATCAAGAAATATTCTGAAGCTAAATTTAAAACCAACATTGTCTCATCTAGAAAATTTAAAAATAACATGTTCAAGATGAAGCAAAATATAAATTTCACCAGCTACCAGCACTTTTTCAATAAATTTTGATAAATAGTTATTTTTAAAAGATAGCTTATATTCACTTGTAAATATTCACAACCTTCTGAAGAATATTTTTCCTAAACTCTAATCAAAAGTAGAAAGTTATTGAAGCCAAAGTCCTCATAGAAGCCCAATCAAGTACTGTGGCAAAAGGAAAAATAGTTAGTTTTAAAAACCACATCCCTGGCTTGTTCCATATAGCTCTATAATCATTTTAACAATAAGTGTAACATCTGTTTTGGAGGTCCAGATAAGATTTTGCTATTTCTCTTCTTCATTTTTCTATAATTGCCCATTTGATTAAATGTAACTTGTTTCTAATTGAGAGTTATCTTTTTTGAGAAAGGGGGAAAGGTAGAAACAAGGGTATGAAAATCAATTGTGTTCCTGTTTATATGGATAATTCTCTTAAATTCTTGCAAAGGGACATGCTGTTAGAAAATTACATATGGGTGTCTATTCCAAAAGATTCTGGTGTATTCACCTGAAATGAAATACACAGAATTCTTAAAAGACAAAATGTTTTCAAAGTTTCCTTGAGAAAAATGAAAGAATGATTATTTCTAATGTTTGGAAGATAGTGCAGCAGTGATGGAAGAGAAAAACCAATTTTCAGGTGTTGACAGAGGTTTCTGTCCTGCCCAGCTCCTCAGCTGTTCAGTCCTAGAGAAATACACAGATTAATTACATTAATTATAAACTGATTGGCCTAGTAGCTCAGGCTTCTTTTTAACTCTTATAACTTATATTAGCCTCTAATTCTTCTCTATGCTAGCCACGTGGCTTGGTACCTTTTTCAGCAAGGCAATCACATCTTGCTTGCTCTGTGTCTGGCTTCCTCTGTGATGATTGCAGACTGAAACTTCCCTCTTCCCATAATTTTCATTGCCCTGCCTATGCTACTGGCCAATAAGTGTTTATTTAAAATACAAGTTACATGGTACAGATCATTGTCCCACAGTATTCAGGACATATTGATTTATTTTTTAATAATGAGAGTCTGAAGCATTTGAAGGTTGATGTGTGTTTTATTACTGCCAGCAAATAATATGAATATATCTCAAATTAAAATGTGCAGAATAATTAAACAGTTGGGCCAAATAATAAAAATAGCACACAAGTACACTTTCAATGTGCATATATCAGTTTAAGCTCAATAAGTAGGTGAATGAACAAAGAAATACTTCTGTAGCCCACTTTCAATTAAGTATCATTTGGAAATACTTCTTTTGAGTATGTTGTATGGATTATAGTTTCAATTGCTTGGTCAAACTGAAATATGTTTTCTTTGTATTATTAATAACTTTATATGTTAGGATTAACTAAAAATTTATTTTGGAACAAATACTGGAATAATTGCTAGAGTCTTAAATATGTTCACCAATAGAGCATTCATATGTAATTGCTGTGGCAACTAAGTTGGATTAACAATCAGGAAGCTAATCACTAAAGAAGTCTGATTCTTCCTCCCTTAGAAGCCATCAATTGCTTGGAGTGCTTCATCTGGAAGTAGAGTCCTGTGAAAATTTTCCACATATATTGTTATAACAACTATTGCTGCCATCATTCTGGTACTATTTAGGTAATTATATTTTGAGATTTTATGGGCATTCCTTTCATTTCTAGAAGACATGATCTCTCAGAAAGCATCTTGATCTCCTGGTTCAAACAATTTTACCACCCTCTTCTTTCACAATATTTCCTGACGTTTAGGTGTAAGAGTTATATTGTGGATGTACCAGAGAAGTTTCTTTTTCCTGTTGGAAGGGTTTGATTAGTAGTATATAACTCTAGGGAGGAACATCATTCCCTATGAAATAATTCCATTTAACACACACACATATTAAGCTTATACACTACTATTTCTCTATGGCTTATTCAATCATCTTTAATATCATCTGTCTGTCCTTCCTTTGTAACACTATTCCTTTCCCTTCCCTCTTAACCACTCCCATTTTTACTCTCTCCTTTCATAGCCACTATGTCTCAATAGCACACTTTAGAGCTCTTTTCTACTTGAAACCATGAATCAAAATCCTCAATGTGAAATCTGAAGAGCTGAAACTGCTACAAGAAAACATAAACAATTCCCTTTTAGGTATTAGTGTAAGGGCAATTTGACTAGGACACCATTCATTCAGCAATTAAGGCAAAAATGATAAATGGGACCTCATAAACCTAAAAAGCTTTGTGTATCAAAGGGAATAATCAATTTAATGAAAAGGAAATCCAAAAATAGTACAGAATGATTGCCACTGTATATTAGATTGAAGATAAAAACCTGTAATATATAAAGCATCAAAATAAACCCAAATAAGCAATAAAATAAATGACACAATCAAAACTTAGCTAAGTATCTAAATATAAAATAGTCAAAGAACGAGATAAGTGGCTAAGAAACATGCTTTAAAAGTTTTCAATGTCATTAATAATTAGAGAAATTAAATTAAAACTACTTGAGACTTTTTCAGTTTTTATTTTTATTTAAAATATAAATACATCATTTCTAGCCTTCCCTTTCCTCCTTCCATATACTCTTTTGCTCCACTCTAATTCCTAACTTTTATTTTCCTTCTTATTTTTACAAATATATATATAAACATATACACAGATCTAAACAGAGAATTCTCAACAGAAGAATCGCAAATGGCCAGAAGACACTTAAGGAATTGCTCAACATCCTTATCCCTCAGGAAAATGCAAATCCAAGAGATGCTGAGATTACATCTTGCACATGTTAGAGTGGCTAAGATCAAAAACACTGATGACAGCTTTTGATGGAGAGAATGTGGAGTAAGGCCAACACTCCTCCACTGCTGGTGGGAGTGCAAACCTGTACAGCCACTTTGGAAATCAGTGTTTCTCAGAAAACTGGGAATCAATCTACCTCAAGACCCAGGATTATCATTTCTGGGCATACACTCAAAGGATGAACAATAATACCACAAGAACACTTGCTCAGCTATGTTCATAGCAGCATTTATTTGTAATAGTCAGAACCTGGAAACAACCAAGAAGCCCCTCAACCAAAGAATGGATGAAGAAGATGTGGTACATTTACAGAACGGAGTATTACTCAGCAGAAAACAAAACAGTGACATCTTAAAATTTGCAGGTAAATGGTTAGAACTAGAAAAAATATCATTCTGAGTGAGATAACTCAGACCCAAACAGACAAACACATTATGTACTCATTTTTAAGTGGATATTATATGTAAAACAAAGGATAACCAGGCTACAATTCACAACTCCCCCAAAATAAAACTAGGTAGAAAGGTAGAACCGAAGAGGGGCACCCATGGAGGGACCCAGGAAAGGGAGATAATTAAGGTCTTCTAGGTAAACTGGAGGGGAGTAGAAGGTAGGGGATGGGGAATGTGAATATGAGGCCTCTAGATGGCCTAGTTGGGAGGGACAGACATGGAGAGCAATGAAAGAGATATCTTGATATAGAGAGCTATTATGAAGTTAGTGAGAATCATGGTGCTAGAGAAATTCCCAGCAATCAACAAGGAAGGGTGATCCAACCAAGGCTCCTGGCAAGTGTAGAGAGTGTTCTTGAACTGCCCTTCCCTATAATCAGATTAGTGACTACCCTAATTGTCATCTAAGAACCAGAAACTTCTAGAAGAAAATGCAGTGATTTACATCCAAGCTCTGGACTGAACTCCTGGAGTTCAATTGAAGAGAGGGAGGAGCAATGGGGGGGGGTCAAGATCATGATTTGGAAAGCCACAAAGACAGCTGAGCTGATTTAGGGAAAGCTCAGGGACTATGGACCTATAACTGAGGAACATCTGTAGAATCAAACTAAGCCCTGTGAATGTGGGTGATAGGTATGTGGTTTCATTTGTTTGCGGTAACTCTTACAGTGAGTCCAGAAGTTATCCCAGGTTCATGAATTAGCTTTTTGGAACTCATTACCTATGGTGGGATAACTTGCTCCAGCCTTGGTACAGGGGGGAGAGACTTGGTTCTCCCTCAAATTGGGATTCCATACTTGGTTGGCTTCCCAAGGGGGACCTTATCCACTCTGAGGACTGAATAGGGGAATGGAGTAGGTGTGAGGTACAAGAAAGGGAGAGAAGGATAACTGGGGCTGCTATGTAAAATGAAAAAAAAGTTTTCAAAATACACATATACACTTACACAGTTCATTCATCTCTGTGTGTAAGACTTCAGGACTGACAGTGTGGTACTGGATAGCCAATTAGAAGGTCAGTCCTAAGGAAGACGATCTTCCCATATTAGCATTCTTTAGCTGCCTGTAGCTTAAAAATTTAATGATTTTTTTATTTAGAATATAATTATATCACTCCCCCACTCCCTTTCCATCCTCCAAACTCTTTCATGCCTTCCCTCATTCCTTCTCAAATTTCTGGTCTCATTTGATTTTTGTTGTTACACACACATACATCATACATGAGCAACCTACTGAATATATATATATATNTGTGTGTGTGTGTGTGTGTGTGTGTATGTATATGTATACCCACACATGCACACACACACATATATATATATATATACACATATATAATTTGTTTTTATCCATACACATGTGTGTCTATGTAACAAGAAAAATCAATACTTATACATAAGCGATATCATAGTCCTGATGGAATTATTGTTGTGGAGGACCCATTCTCCTTTGGAGACTTCAAAGCTCACTGTTAGGTGTGCTCATAGTTCATTGTTGAAACTGACAGAGGCTCAAACCCGAAATTATGTATGGGAAGATTGATGAAACCTTTGTTTAGAATTAGTTAGTACTCTATATGACCATTAATACCATGACAAAAAGTTTAAAATATATTTATTAATTTAGTCAGGAGAACATGAGACTCTTAATCCCAGGGTCATGGGTTCATGCCCCATGCTGGGAACCAACTATACATGAATAATAAAAACCCAGAAACAGATATTGAGGTTCATGCTGAGAGAAGCAAAGCAGCCAACCACTAGAGAGCTCTTACCTCTATAAAAACTTCAGACTGAAAAGAGAGTGAGTTCCTGTCTCATCCTGCCTTTTATTCCTCTCTAGTATTGATATTAAAGGTGTACACTACAACAGCCCAGCCTCTGTTGCCAATTACTGTGGCTGCTAGGATTAAAGATGTGTGCCACCATTGCTTGGCCTCTATGGATGACTAGTGTGGATAAATTTTCACTCAGATCTTCAGGCAAGCTTTATTTGTTAGACCATAAACAAAATATCACTATAACTATTGGTTACTGTCAAGTTCTAAATGTCACTATTACACTTAAGGATTTCTTAAAAGACCTGTCTTTTTTTTATTCAAAAGATATCACAGATGAGAGGAACATTGCTTTCTTCTTTTCCTTGAAAGTTTGCACAGTACTTCCTTATACCATGGAAGCTAGAACACAGGAAGAAGGATTTCTGGTTATATCCAGCTCAAATAATATGAATCCTGTGTCCTAAGTGAGTGGTGTCTTCAGCAATAGGGACATAGCTTCATGCTCTGAGAGAAAACCAGGGGGAACAGTAATATCGTACACTGTCTGAGGAGTCATTTGGACTACCTTGACCAACAAATAGAACACAGTGTCCTCAATCTTGTACAGGGACTTTCGTTTAGATAGGCCATAGCTTTTGCAGGAAGCATTGTCAACCCAAGTAGATTATTTTGCTTAAACCATATATGTGTATATATGTGTGTATGTGCTATGAAATATATTCATGTATTTATACAATTTTAGGTAAGCATAAAAAAATCTGACTCCTTGAGAATTTGTAAAACAACTCTGCTGTTATTTGTCCTTCTGTCCTTCTTTCCTGCTTCTCTTTTTCTGTTTTCCTCCTTTACCTCACGCCTTCCTTGTTTTGTAGTTTAGCCTGTCTTATCATGTAGATAAAAATGGTTTGTGTCTGGCTTGATGTTTTTGTTCCCCCCCTTTAGTAGTATGCAGAATACCTTCCTGTACCAAAGACACAATATTAGCAGTGAAGATTCTATGTAGGCAGCAGCTCAGTTTCCCTTTAGTTAACTAGTGGTGTAGGTTTCTTCAGCAATTGGGTCTTAAGTCAGGTTGTGGAGGGAGACATAGTCTTAGCAACAGTATGTCTGGGTGGTTTATGGATTCCCATAAGACTGCTTTAGCCAAAAGATCAGTTAGATAAAATCTAGTCAGTACTAGAAGCTTCATTTGGTGATAAGAGATGATTAATTGAAACCACATTTCCCCCATTATGTTCTGATACCAATTAGATCACATTTATTATGTGAGATTTTAAGAGTCTTCTACTATATTAGGTTTCCATAATACTTCTAATATGGCCCTTGATTTCAGCTGAGTCTCCCAGTATCTGCTCCATCATCCCCTCTCCATTGCTCCTCCTCACTTGGTCCTCCTGTTATCATCCCCATCCATCCACACCTATTCAATTTCCCTTTTCTATTGAGATCTGTCTCTATTCCCTAGAGCTTTACTCTCTGAACCTAACTTCTGTGATTCCACAGACTGTAGATTCTTTATCATTTACTTAACAGCTTATATATTCACATCAGTGAATGTATACCATATTTGTCTTTCTGGGTCTGGAATACTTATCTCAAGATTATTTTTTCTACATTTTTAAGTGATACTTGTCAAGTTAGAGAAATACCAGTAGTTATATAAATTTATTCTAACTACTTCAGTTAAATAATTTTTAAATTACAGTTTAAAAGCAACTGGAAATTCTGAAATAGATATATATGTATTTCATATGGACAATGTACTATATCCGGAATTAAATTAGTATGGGTATATATACTAACATGTATTATTATAATTAGTGGAACTATATGTAATTATTCGATTAGATTTGATTTGAATACATTTTACTTATGCATAGACTGTTAGTCCAGTTCCAGTTTTAAATTCCATTTCCACAGATATGTGTCTCCGAATAGCCTAAGGCATCAGTAAACAGCTCTCCAGACAAATAGTCTTAGGTAGAACTGGCTGCTTTAAAAGTTGAATTGTGCAACTCATGGTTTAACAACTCATTGGCAATAAACATCTACATTCTGGTCTGTTGCTCTGGAAGATAGAACCTTAGAGTTCTTATAATCAAATATATTGAAATAAGAAAAAATATTAAAGGTTAAGAACTACATTTTTCATTATAATTTTCATTGTACTATAATGAAAAATGAAAAAGAAGATTAAAACTGATTTAAAAATTAATCCTTAAATCTCTTCTTCAAATGATTTTGGTTTTCAATTAATAAGATGAGATCTTAAGATTTTATGCTGCATACAATGGGATTTGTGTTATTGTCATTGTTGTCACAAATAACACGGGTCTGGATTATTTTTAAATGAAAATAATCCTTGACTCCAATTTTAGGGAATGATTTCATCAGTAAGAAGAAAAGTCATTAGTCTGTATAGTGCAAATACTCATACTGCCTTCCTGCTGAAACAGTATTATTTATGTCTACATAAATACCCACCAGTAGAGTAATGCAAAGTCAGCAGCGAAAACCTCAGGAACACTGACTATTTTGGCAAAATGTGATCAGTGCATGCACAGTTCACCACCTCTCTTAATTATTTCCAAAAGAACCTTGTGCCAGGTGCCAATTTTGACCTTTCAGAAAACCATTTGAGGGGAAAATATTGAGTTTCAAGTTTAAAATATGGATCAAATAATATGGCTGCACAGCAGTTTTCTTAGAAGTTATTCTTGGGACTTCCCTGTTTCCAGTAAGAGGGATCATCTTTAACATCCTAATAAGTAAGAGGCACACATAATTTGCACACTCACTCATGGTCACTGTTCTGCTCTTTTCCCTATTGGAAGAGCATTGTACGGAGGCTAAGGGTGGGAGAACATTTCATAAAAATCTTTCTTGCTCTGAGGTTACAGGATAGCTCTAAAAACAATTTCTGAGACTTACAAGATCAACTAATTATTAATAAATTCCTAAATATAAAGATGAAAGCAGAGAAATCAAGAGACTGGTGGCAGATAGAAATATTTTAACATAATCTGTTGCTTATTAATTAGTTATGATTAGTCACTACTTCCATAATGAACCAATGACTCTTTATGTATATAAATTGAAGAAAATAATACCTAACTATTAGGTTTATTGTTAAAGATAAACATTTTAATACATGTTGACTAGCAAATATTCATACAACATAAACACAAAAAAATGTGTGGTCACATAAATGAGACACTGAAATTCTTTTAATTGTAAAGAGAAGTAAAGGTAATTTGTAAAATTTTGATATGTATACAAGGAACACAGGAGACACTGTGCATACTATACAAATGATCATGAGACATTGCACTCTGTATTTGAGGTGAACCTTTTAAAGATCATAGTTTGGAAACTGCAAAGATGGTTCCGCAGGTAACAGTACTTGCTATACAGCTGAGGAACGGAGATCAAATTGACACTATCCATTTAAGAAGTTTAGCATGGTCCCGAACATGCTTGGAACACAGAGCTCTAGTGAATAACTCAGGAGGATCACTGAGGATTGATGGTTGCCAGCCTACCTATGGATAAGGTGAGAGGTCCTGTCTAAAGAGAATGATGCTAAGAGTGAAAGGACAGACCCTAAAGTCCTCAGATGGCTTTTGTATGTGTACAGATGTGTGGATAGATGTGTACAAGGGAACACAAATGGGAGTGAAGATTTGTACACTTAAATACACATACAGCTCTCCTACACACGTACAGTATAGCCATTTAAAAATACACAAAAGTACATGGGTTGGAAGTTTGGTCCCCAGTTGGTAATTAATACTATAGAAAAATAGGAAAATATTTAAGATTTGAAGTTCAGTTGGAGAAAATAGAGCACTAAGACTTCTCTGAATAATAGTTTTGTTGGTTCGTTGACTCTTCTCTGTCTCCACCTCTCCAGCTCCACTCTTCTCTCCTTTGATGTGACCTGAGATAGACAGCTTTCCCATGCCAAGTAGACAGAAAACTTTACAAGGCCAAGTGGACATGAAACAAATCCTATGAATTAGAAGCAGAAATAATCCTTCCTTCCTTTTGGCTGATATTTTTCAGATATTTTGTTTCAGCATCAGAATTATGGCTAACATTGGCACTAATTTCTTTAATCACCAAGTCATACTATATGTTTGGTATTCAATAAATTTCAAGCAGATACTTTGGTGTTGTGTTAAAATTGTGCAGGAAACAATTAGAAAATTGAAATTATACTCTTTTCCTGTCTTATAAGCCATAAGGAAAATATCATATCACAAAGAAAAGTGATGCAAAGAAACGTTTTTAAAAAGAGGAAACTAAAGAGGCTATAATTTGTCTTCATTCAGTTCAAATAAGGCAAGATAGGCTAGAAAAGGGAAAAGGAAACTATAAAATTGCTTAAGGGAAAACTCCAATGTGTGCTGTCTATGACTCAAATGATTGTTGGCAATAACTCAGTTTCAAGTTAATCATCAATGAAATAGAAAAAGTAATAGTAATAGTAAAAACTGTCTAGAGAGCTCTTCAGTTTTCTGAAGCATATAATCAGAAAATCTTTATGATTAACTTTGAAACATGTTGATTTGGTTATTTTCCCCTTAATTTCTATGTCATAACATACCAGCATCATAGTAGCATCATAGATATTACACATTCACTCCATAAAGACCATACTTTCCTCCAAAGAATTATACAATACATCTTTCAAATTATCCTATTTGATAGTATTATGCTCTACCACTGCAAACTTTATCCACCTGAAACCTTTATTTCATTATTTAACAAAATATAAATTTAATGTACATTGCTTGTGTGACTTGGGTAGAATGCTAGGAAGTTCCAGTCTCTGTTCTCAGAGAACTTTCTGGTGGCTCAGGGGAAGATGTACAGCCACATGTGCACAGTCTCACACAATAGCTAAGTAGATACTAAATGTTGACAGGAATAGTATTAAGTAATCATATAATAACTATATAAATATCACCTAGAATTGAAAGGAAGAATATGTGCTCTAATGACAGTAGAAGTGTATAGGCAAAACATAGATGGCATTGTAGTTGAGTTCCAACAGGAGACAGTATCAAAATCATCATGAAATACAATTGCAAAAGTTACAAGTCTTATAATTTCTTGAGAATTATATTTTAGGTGAAATCATTTTTAATCCCTTAAAACTGAAGTGTTAGCATTTACAGGACCAGTGATCTTGTGGTACTTTAACAGCTTCTCTCAGAGAATATGGGCTTATTCCTATATAAATTTTAGGTGTTGATAAGGCAGCCAATAAAAACATAGGGCAATGACTCTGATCTCAAAATCATCCTACTATGTCTTTTCTATACTGCAGTCCACCTGACATGTTTTGATGGCAGCATTTTGTTTTTGTTTTGAACCACATATTTTTCTATGCCTATTTTTTTAGAATTTGTTTAAAATGTAATATTCATGACCAATATTGCCAAATGTAACCACAGTATTCTGATGGCACATTATAACATTGAAATAGACAATCAGGTAAATAAATATTTAGAAAAGATCGCATTATATGTGCCAGAATTGTGTAAAAGTGCATAAAAAGTTAATACTTTCTTAGAAAGATAATATTCTTATTTCTGAACTTTGATAAATGAAAGAAAAATAGCAACACAGGAAGTCGTTAATCAGAAGGACATGAACACAAGTGTGGACATGGGTCTGTTTATTAGTTTGCATGAATATGCAAGTCAAAAGTGGACTCTTCATTACACGGACCATGTTTTACTAAACTAAAATAAAGGCAATTAATTAACACAGTAATAGTCTAAATCCATCATTCTTGAAATTAAAAAAGAATTGTTCCTTAAAGGGTAGATTACATTAGCAATGAACATTAAATTTTTAATTGAAACCACCTTGGAATTTTTAATGCATTTCTAAATATTCCTATGAACACACACACACACACTAACACAAGTAGTAAGGAAACTTGTTCTCACATGTAATGATAAATACAAAGCAGAATCCAAGGAGGAATGGAGCATCCCCTAAATACCAGGTTGTTCCAGAAAAGGCAAGTAGAAAATAGAATGTAATTTCTAAAGTGGATCCTTTACAAAGTTACATTGTGCTGCTTAATGGCACATAGTTCCTGATGAGCATTCCAAATTACAAGGTAGTTGTTCAAATAGAATTTAAGACCAAAGGCTTCATTGATGTGCTTCCTAAAACAAGGGGCTCTTTTAATTAGAAAAATCTATGCTGTTTTATTTCCTGGTGGCATTTGTGGGGGTTCCCACCAGAAAGTTCTCACAGGCAGCCAAATGTGGAAAACACACAGACATTCTTTGCTTTGCAGAGCTGCCTAGAACTTCATGCTGTATATATTCAAAAACCTCTCAAAACCCAGGGATCAATGATTATTATGCCATAAGATTTGAAATAGTGAAGAAAATACCTTGTTGATATTTAGATTATTAGAACAATTTAAAGGACCAGTTACTTAATTTATTATTTACTCAAATACAGCACTGTGATACAAGGTAATGATTCACTGGTCATCATCATTTGTTCTTCTTCTAGAGGAACAAAAAAGAAAACTGTTCATTACAAATTACAGTTTCATTCTAATGGGGACTTTGTAGTGAATAGGAGCACGGGCCTGCTTTTCATCCCGCTAGTGCCCGCACGGCTAGCTTAACGCCCGAAATAACAACAAACAAATTGTATTCATTTAAGCACTGCCTGGCCCATTA
>LOJH01021497.1:0-15998 GCA_001685095.1 Ellobius talpinus
TAGCCATGCGGGAGCCGGGTGGGACGAAAGCAGGCCCGCTCCCCTTTCACTACAGACTGGAGAGATGGCTCAGTGGTTAAGAGAGGGCAGGCTACTCTTCCAGAGGTCCTGAGTTCAACCAGCAACACATGGTGGCTCACAACTATCTGTAATGAAATCTGACACCCTTTTCTGGCCTGCAGGCATGCATGCAGACAGAACACTGTATACACAACATAAAAACAAATAATTAAAATAAAAGCAGCCAAATAAAAGACTCACTCAAATGCAATAGGTCCTAAGCACACTCAATACTTTGTTTCATAACAAAATGAATTCCAATACTGAAGTTTAAAGGATGGATAGTGGCTATCCACACGTTCACAGATCAGTAAAGAATGACTTAGCTCTGGGCTTGATTTTCTGATTTTACTTATGCAACATTCTTCTCTTTTAAGAATATAGATAAACTTGTGTGTTTTCATTATAAATTACATACAAATTAAATAAATGAAGAAAGCAATGGAAAACCTATTGAGAATAATTACAGGGGATACACAGGTAAGGGAAGGAAATGAAGAAGATGTAACTAAGCAAAAGAGATTATGCTTACCTGTCCCCTCCATTTCGCCTATCTCTCTCCTACTCTCCTTCCCTCTGTCCTTTCCCCTGCCTTCCCGTCTCTTCCTCCTCCTCCTCCTTCCCTACTTCAGTTGCTGGCTGCCAGTTATACAGATGTACCAACACTAATATGTGACTTGAGGGATTTGTTTCTCCCATAAAAGATATGAGATTGCACGGCACTTTCTCGTCTACCCAAAGATGTGTTCTTTCAGGTCCATAAGTCACAAGTTGAGTGGACATAGTCGCATGCCATAGAAAGAGGTAAATGGTAGATATGGGCATCAAGTACAGACAGAATGATAAGTAAGAACCACAGCAACTCTCCTAGACCCTCCTGCCTCCACCACAGTCTTGGTTAGGGTTTCTATTGCTGGGAAGAGACACCATGACCACAGCAACTCTTATGAGGAAAGCATTTAATTGGGATATCCTGTTTACTGTTTCAGAGGTTCAAACCATTGGCTTGCAAGCAGTAGGAAGTCAATTGACTCACTGAGCAGTATCCTGAGCATAGGAAAACTCAAAGCCCACCCCCACAATGACACACTTCCTCCAACAAGCCTTACCTACTTCAACAAAGCCACACCCCCAAATAGTGCCACTCCCTGTGAAATTATGGGGGCCAATGACATTCAAACCACCACAACCGCTACCATACCAACACTACCTTAGCTAAGTATGCAGATCCAGAAGGGGTCCATTATGATAACTCTATGTAGAAGCAAAATGCAATAGGTCAACATGAGATGGCCTTTATTGCTTTATTTATTCACTATGCCATACTTATTCTTACCCTAAGCTCTTTCTCACTCTATAGAAGGTAGGTAGCAGATGGATTACCTGATGCTCTGTCCCCTTGGAGGATTTCCCTTAACATTGCCTTTCAAGGCCATCTCATGTTGACCTATTGCATTCCAGCCATTAAGTTTTGATTTATACTCACAGAGTGATATAGCAACGGTGACAACCAAGCTTAGGCATTTTACCCATTTTGGCATAATGTGCATATAAGCATGCATCAGTGGTGGCATGAAGGACACATGAAGGAGTATGAAACATGTATTTCCATTTCTCAAGGCTCATCTAGAGACAGTTTCCACCAAAGGATCAAACCTGGGGTAACAGAAAGTTACACCAAACACCCAACAGAGTGCCATCTCCTGAAGGAACCACTGCAGTGACTACTTGACTATATTACAGTCCCTTTGTCCTTGAACATACAGTGGATTGTCCTTAACTAGAGCCACCATGCATTTCTAATGCCTTTCCTGACTATGGGACCTTAGTCAATGCTGTTTCCAGATGCCTGCAGAATGTTTGATTCATTGACATTGGGTCCCACATGGTATCTGAGAGAGGAACCCACTCAAAAACAAAAGGAGTTAGGCAGTGGGTATATGACCATAAGTGTAGTACAAATAATAAAAACCCAGAGACAGATATTAGGGGTCAAGCTAAAGATCAGAAAAGCAAAACAGCCAAGCCACTAGAAAAGTCTTGCCTCTACCAAGGCTGGGTGACCACAGACTGAGCCCTGAGCCTTTGTCTCTTCCTATTTTATATTCCCCGTTTAGTGCTGGGATTAAAGACATGTGACTCCCTAGTACTGGGATTAAAGGTGTGAGCCACCACCACCTGGATTTGTTTCTGCATTGATTTTGTGTAGCCCAGGGTGGCCTTGAACTCACAGAGACACATCTGCCTCTGTCTCCCAAATCCTGGGATTAAAGTTGTGTGACACCACTGCCTTGCCTCTAGTGGCTTAGTTTTACCCTCTGACCTTCAGGCAAGCTTTATTTATTAAAATATAAATAAAATATCACTCTACATAAGATCCTTTAATCTTATCACATATTAGAGCCACCAGCCTGACAGATAAGTACAAGAGCCTTTTGAAAGAAAGCATGACAATGAAGCCACGCAAGGATGAAGCAGCCAAAGATGAGAAGGAAATCTTATCTGCAAAGCTCAGAATATTACTATCTGCCCTTTACAGAACTGACCTGAGGACTTGGTTAATGAAGATGCTTTCACTAGGGGATACAGCATTGTTTCCAAAAATACTGGCTTGTGGCTATATCTGTACTTGGAGCAACTTGCAAAAAGAGACCAGTACACAATGAGAACAATAACCACCCATTGCACCAAGGGAACATGGGGGGGGACGGAAATCATCACCCAAGTCTTTTAGTAATGTGTCATTTGGGAATCTGTATCTTTATATGGACAAGATGCTGTATGTATGTGCATATACAGCAGCCAGGACCTAGACAGAGCGCTGTGACGAAGGCTCAAACACCCCCTTGGGATAAGGATCTAGGTTATGCCACCTATGCCAGCAACTAAACAAAAAACTCCAGGCAGAGATATGGATAATAAATTTCTTTCAATGATGACTGGGAGACTGACTTCAAGAGCAATGGCTGGGTTAGCATGCTGTTAATCTTCCTCTTATAGTCTATGTTGGGCTGGATGTGGTGATACGCACCTTTAATACCAGCACTTGGGAGGCAGAGGCAGGCAGAGCTCTGTGAGTTTGAGGCCAACTTGGTCTATATAGTGAATTCCAGGATAATCATATAAATGCACAGTGAGATCCTATCTCAAAAAAAAAGAAAAGAAGGAAGAAAGAGAAGGGAGGGAGGAAGGGAAGAAGGGAGGAAAGGAGGGAGGGAGGGAGGAAAGAGGAAAGGAAGAAAAGTATGTTCTGAAAATGACATTATCCAGAACTAATTCCCCATTAGATACATTCATATGACAAAACACATACCAAGCACACAAAGACAGCATACTAGAGGGCATCGCCGCATACTGCTTACACATCAGGGTCAATGCTGTTATTGTCTTCGGAAATTTCCATTATCTAGATTTCCACAATGACCCCACGGCTATCCCTTTTCAATTTGTTTTCTTTTTATTTTATTGCTGATGATTGAACCCAGGGCCTCCTGAATGCTAGATAGGTGCTGTATCACTGAGCTGTGTGCCCAGGCCTAATTTTCCGAAGGAAAAAAAAGGAAACAGCCTTATGAACCTTTTTCAGTATAATTACATCCAACAAAATGCACCAATTTTGAGTGTATGATTTTATTTGTTTTAACAAATTTCTATAGCCCTATAAGATATGGGTTATAATCTACTCCAAGATGTTCTGTTGTAAATAAAAATGGTATTTGAGTAATCTTTTAGGCTAGTAAGTGCTTTGGAGGTTTCATGTTTGGCTTTCTAGGGTTTAATTAATCTATCAAATTAGAGCAATACTGAGCAAATTCTTCTCCTTGTGATCTACTGCTGCATCTACAAAAACAGACAGAAAAGGGCTGAAAGAGCAGATCTTTTGATCATTTGTGCCTAACACAGTAGCATTCCTTGTTATCAGAATGAGAGTTTCTTGGGCAGTCAATACATAACAGATATTTCCTTCCCTTTTTTATTTTGGGGTGTGCATGTATAAGTCTGTGTGAGCATATGTGCAGCTACATGTGGGTGTGCATACCTGCACACAAGAGAGATGTCAGATCATCAGAGATAGAGTCAAAGGCATCTGTGAGATTCCTGGATTGTTATGTGGGTCCTTATGATTGTGCAACAAGTCTTTGATCCACTGGGCCATTGCTCCAGCGCCAAGAGTGATACTTCAAAAGACAAAGATAATATGGTTTCAGCACAAATGCCAGAACCTTTAACTGAAACTCCCTGGATCAAAATCTCAGATCCATCACCCACTTACTATCTGAGTGGCTGGAGTAAGTTGCAGCTCCTCTCCTACTATCTTCTCATATAAAATGATAAATGGTAAGATACCACACTTTGACAGAGCGGCTGTAAGGAGCATGTGATCTGGTGAAGACATAGCCATTTACTGGAGATTCCTGTAATACAGAGGATAATCGACGGCTAGCTTTAATGCAGAAATTGAGACTATCAAAGCATATTTTACTTATGGCACTATACAAAAGTCTGTGTGTCCATGAGACATAAAAATCTGCTGAGAACATAAGATAAAGTAATAGAAAACTTAATTATTGATTAGTTGTCTCATGTTAACTCAGCTCCAGGAGAGAAAAAAAATGGCTTTCTACTGTTAAAAATAGAAATACCTAAAAATAAAAATGCTAAAATATTAGCCATTGGACTGCAACACACCAGGATATCAGACAGAACTTTCCCCAGCATTTTCTCCCATTCTTCCAGCTTTCTAAATCTGATCACTGAGTGTTTTTCCCGGGGTTTCCACTCTCCTGTTTGAACAGTTCTCGTGTCTGTTTTTGTTAATCGTTACTCTTTTCTTTTTATATCTCAGTCTGACTTTCACAAAACTTTTGTCTCATGATATAAACAATAGAGTTTTAAGAGCCCATGTCTCAACATGATGGTGCCCACTGAATTTAGTTAGAGGCAATGCCTTTGGGGGCTATGATAGTAGCTAAAACTTTAAAAGAATCAAGAGCCTGCTAGGAGAGAGATAGTACCGCCTAGCAAGTAGGCTGTTTCAAAGTACAGCAGGTTGATCATACTTGAGATTCTCTGCCTGTGTTGTGTAATTCCCTGAACTGTTCTTCTTCATAAAAAGAAAATATTTTCCTCTCAAGAGATTTATATCTATTTTGGCAAAATATCAGCAAGATCATATTTGGTTACCTTTGATTGTTTTTTTCTATCTTTCACTCATCATTCATTTTCTATTTGTGTGTTAAAAGTCTCCTCCTGAAGAGTAAGATTTTGATCCCTGTGTTGGATGCGATTTTCCTAATATTGTAACCATGTGAACACAAGTCAAGCAGCAACTCGTTGTCCCAAATTCGCTTATAAGGGCAGGTTCAGCGCTGACTCGTCTCTGCTCCGAGGAAAGAATTCTCTGCATCTGGTTTCTCCTAGAGGCCTCTCCTATGCCTTTTAACCATGTTTCCATTGCCATAATCTATTTTACTCAGCCAGCTTAAAAGATCACAGAGCCTCTTTCCCCTGACCCTTCATCTCCTCATTTCTGTAACACACACTTTTTTCTTTTAATAAAATCTTGGCCTATTTGACTGTATTCCTGGAACATCAAGCCAGAAGTTCTTGTTATTTTTTTCCAGTTATTTCTTCCAAAATATATCACACATTACTTTATTCTTGAAGCTTACATCATCCTCTTTTATCTCTAGCAAGGAATGACTGCAAATATGCCTCTTGGACTAATTTTTAGTTACTTAATAATCAAAATTCCCACAGCAGAATTCCAAGGAGCCTATGCTGATTTATCTTTTTAATCTTGTCTGACAATAGAACATTGCTGAAACAATTCTATGATGTCTGTATTTCATGGCTTCAAATAGAATTTCCCTTCCTTTCTTCCTTCAGACTTCTAGTCTTTACTTAGATCTCAGGTCTGAGGAAGGACTGGAAAGAACATAACACTTTGTATCCCCATAGGAGAAAACCGTAAACTACTCTTCATCCATTCTTGGCCTTATCTTTCATTTGTTCTCTTTGTCCAAGGATCATTTTCTCTTCTCCCAGGTTATTTCAGCTGAAGTGAAGTCTTCCCTAACTAATGCCCCATGAGATCTCCCTGGGCTTTGATGTTCTTCCCCATTTACATCTAAAACATGGAGAATTTTGCTCTTTGCTATAACAATATTGCTACATTTCTCTCTCCCTGTGTTTCTGTGTGTCTCTTTGTCTCTGCCACCATCTCTCCCTGACTGTCTCTATTTGTCTCTGTGTGTCTCTCTGTCTCTGTGTGTCTCCATTAGATACCAAGGTGAGTCTGTGGGTCATTTTCTTGATTAATGATTGGTATAAGGAGTCTGAGATCATTGTGGGTAATACCACCTCAGGGCAGGTGGTTCTGAATTATATATGAAAGCAAGCTGATCAATACATGAGGAGCAAGCCAGTAAGTAGCATTCTTCCAGGGTTTCTGTTCCAGTGCCTACCTCCGGTTCCCACCTGGAGTTCCTGCCCTGACTCCCTTTGATGTGGACTGTACTGTGGAAGTATAAGCCAAATAAACCTAGCTTTCAGCTTGCTTTTGGTTGTGATGTTTATCACAGCAACAGGTGGGGTAACTGCTAGACTAACTATGCTACCTGCTAGATATACAGAGATCAAACAAGTACCCCAGCTCCCTAGAGTCCTCAGTTCAAGGAGGGAAGAGATGAATCAAGGAAGCAGGTAGCTACCAGATGTGTCTTCCAGGTGTGGTAGCTCACACCTTTACTCCAGCACTCAAGAGGTAGAGGCGGGCAGATCTCTGTGAATTATGGCCAGCATGGTCTACATAAGTGAGGTCCTAGACATTCAGGACTATCTAGTGAGACTCTATCTCAAAATAAATGCATAAAGTCCATAAGAGGGCATGCAGTTATAAAAGAAAAGGCCCTAAATTAATAAAAAAAAATGATGGGGGAGGAAGGAGAGCATGGAAAAAGGAAGATCTGTAGAAGGAAACAGGGGAACAACAGGGAAGATGCAGCATCCTGGCAGGACACCAAGAGAAGAAAGAGTGGCAGGGGTACTGAGGGTTGATGGACAGGTTGGATGGATGCCATTCTATAAAGTCAATAGAAGAGTGTGGGGGAAAGGGTGAAGGCTGAAGCCAAGAAGATAGCAAGAAACACACAGCACACACAGGACCATTTATCACCTGTTGAAGATGTGCCCTTTGTTCTGCCTCACGATCAGTCAATGGCTTGAGTCACTAGACCTGTGGGTAGCTCTGGGAAAACGGTAAGAGCCCTTGTCTGCACATCAGCCTTCTGCTTCCCTCTGAGTTCAGTGTACTCTCGGGATCACATCCACCTCTTAAAACCATCCCGAGTACCACCACCAGATGCATCTAATTCTAGGGTTTTCTCTCAACACATCTGTGCTTTTATACTCTTCTGTGTTCAGTTACCTATTAAATCCAGAGGGAATTTGCATGGTCTAACCTCAATGAATCACTTTTCTCCCTTAGGCTACTGCTTATGTCCCCTGGCCTCTCCCTGTCCTTGTTTCAGTGATTCTTGTCACAATGTTTTAATCATGTCCCATCTGTCCCCATTCTTCCAGACATGCCCCTAATGTTAATGTACTCCTTAGGACCAGCAATGTATTTTGTTTCCATTGCCTTTCCACCTTAAATGTTCTCAACTCAGCAATTTTACATATTTATTGCATTCAGCTGACAAAAAAATGCTTGTTTCTCATTACTCAGAGCCCTGTCCTGACCACCTGCAGAAGTTCCACAGACACATTAAAACTGACACACTAAATTCATAACTATTAAACATAAAACCCAACCAGTCACCTCTTTGCTTCCCGAATTATAATAGAACTTCCTTAACCATCTTAAGCTACTATGTTGCATTATTTTCAAGGAACGCAAAGATTGATCATTTAGTTCTATTTTATAGGAATGGGTGGTTGAGTATTAGTTCAAAGACAAACTCTTAGTTTTAGAGAACTTTTTTCGAAGATATTGATACCAATTAAGTGTTCTTTAAACTGTGCTAAAATCTAACCATCTTTTCCTTGAAGAGAATAGCAAGAAAGCTTAAAATATATTTAAAAAATTATCTTTAGTGATATTATCAATTCTTGTTAAATGCCAATAAAGGTGTCTGTAGTTTTAAATTTTATAATTTAGAGAAACAAAGGCTTAAAGAGAAGTGAGTCAGCCAGTTTGAAGTGGGCAAGGTTGCCTTTGGCTTCTTCGCATTCATTTCTTAAAAATTAACTTACATGTCATTTTGCCACATTATCAAATGCCCACCCACTCACCCTAAAAGAACATCTACAATATCACAAGGATATGCTAAGCTTTTCCTAGGTCTAAAAAGACATTGCATGCCCCGTTCTGATCCCATTCAAGTTGACTGAGAGTTTTCCTTTTCAAAAGTAGAAACTGGGAAAGAAAACATATATTATCCCTCCAAATCCAATCAGTTTTGGGGGGTAGTTTTTATATAAAATAAACTTGGCTTTGCAAGAGATTTCTGTGGTTGATAACGTATACTTTCAGTAAGAATTTTAATCATTTTTAACCAGTTGTTCTTTTCATTTTGCAAGAACCCAAGGTTCAGCCAGAAACGAGAGCTTCTAAGTTATACGGCAGGGCTTCTGGCCATCGTACTGTTTCTATACCCTACAGATATAGTGACCCTCAGATGACCTGCTTTCCTGACCAGCAGGAAGGAACAGTCTTACCATGACTGATGTCTAAGATTCTTCTCCGATATCAGAGGCCCTGAAGTACCCAACAATTCCCACCTGCATGAGTTGTTGTTGTCAACACAAGTCTCCATTCTGACCCAGGCTTATTCTGCTTTCTGAAACTTAATTGCTCATTATTAAGATTTTATGTGAAATCTGATTAATAATATTCTGTTTTATAAACAGCTTATGTGTGCTATCACAGTCCTTTTTTCCTCATGTTATAGCTTTGCAAAGGGCATATCTGACTTCTCTGCAAATTCCAAACATCCTTTTGTCCCTGGTCCTGCATAGGCTTCTCTATGTGAGGAAAATCCAGTCTTGAATATTAAATGTCTAGATTTTCAAACCCTCTAAAATGTAGTCTAATGGAATTCTGAAACAGAAGTTCTGTGGAAATGAGAGAGATTTTGTGGTGGCCATCACTATGTCCCAGTTCCTACCACTCTACCTGGCAACAGTCATCCCCAGTCTCAACAGTGTGTAGGGAACAAATGTTACTCCATTAAAGTGGTAGAGTGCTTTCTAGCATGCATGAGGTCATAGGCCCAATCTCGAAATGCTGTCAGAGCAATGATTTTGTAGGGGTTTTCTATTTCTGTTCATTATTCGTATTGTCACATTCTCTTTAAGCCCTGGAGAACACAGTCTAGACCTTATATATGATAGTAGCATTTAAATTTTGTGACTTTTTTTTCATTCATAGTAGTGTCAGGGAAAACAAATTTACTTGGGTATGTATGTGTTCTTGGGTTTAAGTTGTACAGTTCTGGCCTTTCTGTTCCCTCCGAAAACTGCAGAACTCACAAGGAAACTCAAGCAGCTGTTGTGAACGTGAGGATTGTTTTGGGCTGCCTTCCAGCTAAGCGTCTTCGGGATGACTTGAAGACTCAGCCCACACCACCCTCTAGAGGTTCCTTGAGTGTGCTGAATGGTCTAAGCTTCTTGACATGAAATGACCAGAGGCCCTGACCTTTGTGGGGCTCTGTGGGACAGAATTTAAACCTGGACAGCAATTGAGATTCAGAACTACACAGACAGATTCTGTAGACTCAGGGTTCCCTAAACGATACCAAACTGGAGGAAGAGACAGTTGATCACTGAAAGAAAACATGCCTACATGGAGACAGACCTTAGTGGAGTAGACACAGTGAGGGTATGTTCCATCACTGGGACAGAGCCTGGCTAGGTGGATAGATGGAGAGGACCAGAGGTTCCAGGCACTGAGAGCAACCATGTAGTAAGGTTAGCAGATCATCAATGGCACTCACCGAGGAAAGGTACGTGGAGCAAAGTATACAAGAAGAGCGCATCAGATGAGAGGCAGCGGCTCTAGTTATGTGTGAGACCCTCCTGTGTCCTCTACAAAGAGGTGAGAGAGAACAATGCTCAGCACACTGATCCCCACCCCATCCCCACCCTTGTCTTCTAGACACAATATAAGGTGCAGGGAGAAAGAGTGGGCCAATAAATGGGAAACCCTTTTAATTCATTTGATGGGTTCTTGAACTTTTAAAATTGACATGTAATAGTTGTAGCTATCATAGATGCGATGTGGTATTTTGACATGTGTGGAAAGAAAGGGTCAAAACTTTCTTTCTGTGGGCACAAGGGATGAAAAATAATAACAACTATTGGATACAGTCTGCACAGTTTTTGCATTTGCATTTGCTCATTACAATTTGTTCTTCATAATAGTCCTATGGTCCATATTTCACTCCATGAGAGAATTGAGGCACAAAAAAACTCAATAATTTGCTCTAAGATATATATATAAGTGAGACAAAAGCAGAGCAGAGATTTTACCCTCAGTGGATGGGCTTTGTCCTCAGCCCTCTGAGATGAGGCTTCCCCAGTTCTTCTCAGTCCCAAGTGTCCTGCCAAGCACTTTCCAATACGTGCAAAGTTGAAATTTAAAACAAGAACAAGAGAAGATAAACTTTGCCTATGTTCTTATGAAACTCAATTTAAAATAATTGAGATTTACTAATCTCTAATCTTGTTCCATGAACTTGGTAAGGGAATCAGCTAGCATAAAAATGCCATGACTGCAATAAAGAATATGGTTTTTCTACAAATCAAGGGTTGTAATGTTGAAATAGTAAGTGGATTTGTATCATTAACTCATAGAATACTTTATAGATTAAAAAGAAATAGAGCTAGATCAACCTGAGTATATCCCATAAATGAAACTAAATACTAAAGAAAGTAGCAAGAAAATTTTGAAACAATCATATCTAAGAATTTCTTCTAAATTAATTTCTTACACCAAACCATAGTTCCCAGGTACTCTGCAGGCACTGGTCAAAATAAATACCAAGAAAAAATAAACTGCACTACATCTGCACATATCTGTCAGTCATATTATCATATTCTAGGCCCATTAACAACACAACAAATTTGAAAGATAAGGATTAGATATCAAACAATGCCCATCCTTATTCCACAATGAAATCTAACTAGAAATCAATAAAAAACAATTTGAAATTTTAAACTATTTCTTCAATTTTTAATTTTGCAACATTTTAATTTTCCAACAGTTTTAATCTATGCAACATTAGACTGGCCCAGAACTTCCTGTGTAGGCAAAGATGACCGTCAACTCCTGCCTCTCCTGCCTCTGCCTCCCAAGTGATGGAATTATGGGAATTATGCTGCCATGTCCAATTTTAAAATACTTATAAAGTTAAACAGCACACTTCTAAATAACACATAGAAGAAAGAAAAATTCTTGGCAGAATTTTAAAATGATAAATAAAATAAATAAACAAATATAAATAAAAAAGCACAAGTAATCAAATTGTGAGACATATAGGAAAAGCAGCATTTATAGAAAAGTTTTGTCACTGCATTTACATACTTAAAAAGAGGAGATATCTCAAATAAATCATCAAATCATCTACCTTAAGGAACATATTTTTATCTCAACAGCCAACTCCAAGACTATTTGGCCAACAGCAACACTCTCAGACTCATTGCTTGATGTTTATTAACTTTGTTCTCGGTGTCCATTGGTCGTGTATCATTCTCCGTGGAAAGAAACCTACTCCAAGGCTGACTGCCATAGAGAAAGATATTTAGGCCTCTGTGTCAGGCCTGCATCAGTGTGACCAGAATCTGCATTTTCAATTTTGGTAAAATAATTAATTGGGAAGCATTAGTTTTACAAATGGACCAAGCTTACAAAGAAAAATCACACCAAACTGTTACCATTTACCAAAACTTGTCAGTACACCAGGAAGTAAGACAAAATGTAGAAAACACCAATACCCAACAATGATTTCTGTTAGACAAGATAGTTACCAAAACCCCAATATCTACTCTTCTCCATTTCATTCAATGAAAGTTCACTCTCTGTCTAGAAGATTGTTTTAAAAAGTCAAAAGTCAAACAAATTGCACAACAGTCAGTCATGGTGGTTGATAGTATAATGTTTGGAACCAGACTTCCCAGATGTGTGATTGTATCAAAACATAGACTCATCTCAAAATGGTGTTGGAATTGATTTCCAATTCCATTGTATTGCTGCAAAGATTCTGTGAGTAATATGTTAAGGATTGGGCATAGAGTTTTTTATCTTAAAAAACAAAATCTTGACTATCTTTCCACAAACAACAACTGTCTAGGGCAATGGTTCTCAACATTCCTGATGCTGTGACCCTTTAATACAGTTCCTTGTGTTAAGGTGACCCCCAAGTATAAAATTGTTTTCATTGCCACTTCATAACTGCAGTTTTGTTACTGTTATGAATCCTAATGTGAATATGTGTTTTCCAATGGTCTTAGGCTACGCCTCCCACACCTGTGAAGGGATCACGACCTACAGGTTAAGAACCACTGGTCCAGGGCATAGTAACCTCTTCAGCAAGCTAGTCATAGTACCACTCTTTTCCCCGATGAAATTCATGATTACAGCTTATTACTAGTGTCATTCAAAATCTAAAATGCCTGCTCCGCTCATTGCAACTCAAATCTGTGGCAGAACTGTACGCCCCAGCCACCTGTGAGCACCCTTCCTACTGCTGCTTAAAAGCAGACCCATGTCAGCTTCCATGTGTTCATCTAAGGGATGGTTTCAAGACAGCCTGACAGGAGATGAGCGAATTGTCCTCCAAAATGAAGTTTTCATCTTTAAAGAATCAAATTTCTAATCTGCAACTCATGGAAGAAATAATTGTTATCTCTGTAGTCACCATTAAGCTTTATTCCTTTCGGTCCCACTGGGTGTCCCGCTTGTCTTTCTGGACGTGTTTAAATGACAAAGTTGTAAAATTAAAATGGAATAATAGTGATGGCAAAATAAAGGAAAAGGGGAAAACTCTTGCCAGAGAGCGGAAAGAGCAAGAAAGTCATCAATTTAAAATGTCAACTCTGGGCAATCAAAGGAAAAGCAGTACTGCTGAATATAATCCAGGCCTGAAGGAGCCTTGCAGGAAGGAGGGCAAAGATAAACCCACAGGCAGGCTCAGAGCATGTGTTAGCCCTTACCTCGGGCTGATGTGTTTACAAGAAACGCACGAGTCTGCGTTAGTTCCTAATTAGGTTAGGATGGCTGCCAAAGCAAGTAGTAGTTTTTAAAATGCAAGGTATGGTTACAAATGGATATCAAAGCCTTGACACTAAAGTGGCCATAGCAAGAGCTGCCAAACGAAGCTACGTAATTGGTCCCCTAAGATTGAAGCGGTGACTCGAATTTCACCTCTCTGGGGTTTCCTCCGTTGCTTCCCCATGGCATGTAGAAAGCGGTACAAGGGCAACTCAAGAAATTTGTTGACACTGTTCATGTGGCTTGTAATGAAGGCTAAATGTAATGTTTTAAGAGAATTATGCTGTTTACTTCTAGTGCTTACCTACCAAGAGTGTCCTTTGATAGGAGTTTCTCTGCCAATCTCCACTGTTTACCTAGGAGAAAAAGCAATTCATTACAATTGTACAGAGGAGTATAGACCATTTTCCCCCACACAAGCTACTCCAAGAAATAAAATTATCGATTCAGTTCTCCATATCAAATTGCTCTTTCCATATTGTTTGCACTAATCAACTGGGTGAGTAAATAATTACAGAACAGTTGGTATTGTCATCAGTGGTGAATGGCACAGATGAAATCCTTACAGGTCACAAATCTAAAGTCAATGTGTTTTGTAGTCCAGCAGCATGTCAGCAAAGGGCTCAAAGAGTCCATTTTTACACCGTGCTGCCAAGGGGACAAGTGTCTGGAAAATAGGAAAATCCACTTGGAACACTCTGGCCAATTAACACATTCATTTTATGTGAGTGTCGCTTTTCTAATAGTTAATTTTCCTAGCACCGTGCTTTTTATTTAATGATCGCTGAGAATATTTGTTGAAAACGCCACTTACTATTCATGAAAATTCCTTCTCATCTGCAGAATGCTGTGCTGGATTAAACAGAGCAGTATAATAGCACACAAATGTAGCCCGCCATACTCAGTGCCCCAGAATTCTCTCAAGGAACCACCTCACCGTACCTGTTTCCAAGGTCACCTTGTCAACTGCATAAAAATATTAACCTTGTGTCTAAGGAAGACATCTGTTTAAATTATACAAAGATCCAGCCAGAGCCAAGGGTTTGTCTCTGAATTCAATTTCACAATTGCCAGGAAGAGAGAAAGGGAACTGTGTAGTGTTGGGAATGAAGAAAATGAATTACGATTGTTTTTCAGCCAAGAATAATGGTTGCCAGTTAAGGGTTATTTGCACCTCCAAGAAACATTTGACATTCTCTAAAGACATGATTAGTCGTCACAACCAGAGTAAAAGGTGCCACTGGCCCCGAGAATGTTGCTGAACTGTGCACTGCACAATCCACCATCACCTCAAAGGAAAATGCAACAACAAAAATAAAAATGATTTGATCCAATAGAAGAGTAACAGACAGACGTGGTGAGAAACATCGTAGAACTGAGGCTGTAGAATAGGAGATTCCCGTGGTTTCCATTTCATACACATCTCTACTGCCATCCAAATCTCTGAGGCATTAATCTAGCACTCATAATTAAGTAGATCCCACATACCAAGAAGGTCTTTCTATGGCCCCTTGTTCTGAGCATTTCCTATATACTCCGTCATCTCCCAGCTCTCCAGTCAGGAAGAAACAGCATCATCCCTTCAGAGTCTGGGACACTGGTATACAGGAAGGTTGGGACACAAACATAGAAAGAGGGGTGCAAGCCTGAGTCATCAGACTTTAGAATGAGACCCACAATGCACCTCTTCTCCAGGTTTGCCACACCAGGTGGGAAGCCGAAGAGAATATCTAGATGCCAAAAGTAGGGGACACGATTTTTCAATGAGCTATAAAAAAGGAGCACATTTTCCCCTCATTTCTTCCTGGTTGAATTGGCCTATTGAGGGTCACACCTTGTCTTGATCCTCGGAAAGAGACCAGCCTCTCTTGTCCTGAGCACATGCTGTAACTAGCACCAACCCAAGCTGCATGTAGCGAACGAACCCAATTTCTCTTTCTCCAACCTCATTTTACAGTAGAAAACTGTTTTTAAATTAATTCAGAACTCACTAGTGGCTATGAAATAACTAACGCTTTCCATACAATCCCGAAACAAGGGCTTTGGGGCCCAATTGATGTTGAGTGGGCAGGGCAAGCAGAGACTAACCTGCTTCTTCAAACCCATGGCTTTGTGTGAGGGGTCCGACTTGAAGGATTCTAAACAAGCTTCGGCACTGTGACCCTGCATAGGCTGAACAGGACATTAGGGTGGGGTGACAGCAGCACCGGCATCTGAGGAACACACACAAACGTGACTGTGATTTGAAACGAACACAGAGGTAATTGCTGCCATCTGTGACTGGAGTACCTTTACACATGGTTCGGAGGCAGAACCGAGCGAGTAGGAAACTGTAGATAATACGTGAAAAGAGGAAAGAGTCAGGGCTAGAGAAACGGTTCCGCGGTTAAAAACACAGACTGCTCTTGCAGAGGACCTGAGTTTAGTGCCCAGAACTCACACCAGGCAACTTCAAACCACCTGTAACTCCAACTCCAAGGGATCTGATACTGTCTTCTAGCTTCTATGGACACTCATGCACGTGCACACATACCCACACACATACGAATAATTAAAAATGAAGCAAATCTCTTTCTTTTTATTGATTTTTATCGAGCTTTATATTTTTCTCTGCTGCCTCTCCCCTCCCCCTTCAACCCTCCCCCAAGGTCCCCATGCTCCCAAT
>LOJH01021500.1:1372-16382 GCA_001685095.1 Ellobius talpinus
AATGAGATCTGGTGCCCTTTTCTGGCATGCAAGGATTGTAAGGAATGTTGTATATACATAATAAATAAATAAATAAAAAAAAGTTTAAATTGTTATAATTTTGTCTTCAGATGATTGAGGTCAGCTTCGCAAAGCACCTGCCTCGTTGTGCTGTGTTCCTCTAGATACCCAGCACGCTGAGGCTTATTCTGACTTTTTACCAGGTTCATAGTTGTTTATCTGGAGGGATTAGAGCTTCCAGTCTGCCGGTTTGCACGAAGCCCACCTCCTTTAATCTGAGTTCTCGCGTACGTAGCGAACGTGGGAGGGGTACGCAGTGCACATGGGAGGGGTACGCAGCACACGTGGGAGGGGTATGCCTCTAGTTTTCCTGCCTCTCTGACAGTGACCAGAATAGGAAACGTCACCTCTCAGAATTGCTATAAACTGATTGATATAGGCGATGAGCTGAGCTCATATTTGTGTTCAGTGCTGGGACACTAATGCATTATCTTGCCAAGACGTCGCTGATATGAATAGGCTGTCCTCAGAAACCAAATCCATCCGACTTTAATATCTAGTCTATGTCTGAGTCATATCATGTCCCACACCTTTTTTTCCTTTCTGCTTGTCCATGTTTTTATTGCCAAATCTCAAAAGCCTCCACTATTTCCCGTTAAACAAAACTTGCTTTCTTCGCATACACACATCTGGTCTATCCTCGGCTCACCACCTCTGCAGCAGCTGAAAGTGTACGCCAGGGTGCGCTTATTAGGCCAGCAAAGTCAAACAGCAAATAATAATTTTTATTACTTTGCTAACAGTTAGGACCCAAAACTTTTGCAAGTAAAGGCAGCCTCTCTCGTTCTAGTTTAAACAATGAGAAAATGTATTATCGCTTTTACGTGTTTTGGGCTTTAAGGTTAGGCTCAGCCAGGTCTTGAAGCATCTATGTGTTTTCTGTATTTCCATCCCCAACTCACTGTGTAGCACAGGCTGGCCTCAATCTTGGGATCTTCCTGTCTCAGCCTCCACAGGAGGGGGTTACAGCCTTGCTCCTCCATAACCAGCAGAGGCTATTCTTCTGAAGGAACCCACAGGCACAAAGACATGCCCAAGGCTGGCAGGTCACAGCTGTTCTCCCATGCTGGCCAGCTCATGACACTCAGCTGTGGAAGCCTCGCTTCCCCATGTAGTCAGAATCGGAACTTGGTCAGCATCAGATTTGAAAAGTGGGGATTCATAAAATTATAATGTAGCTCATCAACATTTTACTTTTAATACAAAATCAAAAATGTAAGTACGTCCATTCAGTTCCTCCATGACTCATTTGGCATCAGGCATAAGCCTTTTCTTCGGCTGCAGGCTCCCAGCTGGGACTGTGTAAGGCCAGACTGTGGTGGACCAGCACTGACAAGCTCAGGTTCACTGTTGTGAGGACTCAGATCCCTTGAAAAGTGAGAAAAATTCTTGTAGAATTTAGTTTTCCTCCTTCTGCCCAAACCTTCAGGATTGTTTTGTCCGTACGTAATTCTACAGTTCTTTCTTTCTTTTTTTTTTAGTTAAGTCTTTATCAACTCCTAAACATTCAATTTATTTTCATAAAGATTACAGCTCTCTTTCACACTCAGAATTGTTTGGTTTGGGTGATATTGAACTAAATTATGTAATTTCAAAGTACAGCTTGCATAAACAAGGTTGGGAACAAATATAATTAGCTTTTGGAAAGCACGGATCCAGGGAGGGATATGATTAGCCCACCAAAGAGCAGGCAACTCACTAGCTGTGAAAACCCAAAGGGCCTTGGGAGCAGATGCAGTTCAAAGGTCTAAGCCACACAGGGAGTGAAGCTGAGTGGACTTCACAGGTGGAATCTCTAAGTGAGGCCTGGTGGTGCACACCTGTAATCCTTGCACATCAGAAGGAGGGGGCAGGAGAATTGCAACTTTTAAACCATCCACGGGGAAATCTTGTCTTGAAGCAAATCAAAAGAAAATAAATAGAAACCAAGAAACAAACAAAAGCAAAAAGGAAAATCTAACTCCAGGACCTTGATGTCATTCAAATGGTAAGGACTGCTTTGGAAGACATGCTAACTATGAGGATCTAGTCAAACCATTCTTAGTCAGGTCTCTGATGGGACTGGTAGCACTTCCCACAGGACAGTGTGGCTGGTATCTCCTGTAGGATGTGTTTAGCAGCAGGAGACTGATCTCTGCTAACACTCTAAAATATTTAAATATATTTACACTTTAGAGGAGTCAGAAAAGATACTGCTCTTATGTTCTTATGCTCTTTATGTTAAAGTCTGAGTGTCACTACCACAGGTGACAAAAGTCTCCACAAGGACTCTCAAGCACCTAGGAGCAGCAGGAAGAGGCAACACTCCACTGCTGGTGTCTCTGGGTAAAACAGATGGTCCACGGTAGAGACTATAACACTGCGGAGGGAGCTCTGAGCTCCTCAGTTTGTTAACGCTTGGACGGTACACCAGGAAGGAGCCCTCAAAATGAGAAGAGGTGGTGTCCGAGGGTGGGCTGTGAAATTAGAAGGGTTTCCCATCTCCTAAATCATTGTAAATGAAATTATGTTACTGTAATCAGCAAAAACCAAGAATTAGAAAGCAAAACACTAGTGCAAAGCCCCCGCAGTAATGTGATTGATGCAGGCCCCACTCAGAGTTCTGGGCAGACTGGCAGGGAGCCTCAAACATGAGGGCTTCTGTTTGGTTAATTCTTATCAAATTCAGTAGAAAGACAAAATAGCCTTTTCTTTTTTAAAATTCCCCTGTTTTTGTTTTCATGCAGATGAAGAACTTTATAGACTGAAAAAGTTCAATCCAAACCCCTTTTTCTATGTAGTATCCAGGGAGCTCACTACATAGAGTCTGAAGTTTAGAAGGCTGAACGAGACTTCCAGAGGCAACACAGAGGATGATTTAGATTGTCAGCTGTGGGGCCCAAATTTCCCTTACTAGCTAAAAGACCCTGAGAAGCTACCTAACCTCTTTATGCTCTGTTTCCACATCTGCAAAATACAGGTGGTGGCAGTGCACGCCTTTAACCCCAGCACTTGGGAGGCAGAGGAGTTGGAGGTCAGCCTGGTCTACAGAGTGCGTTCCAGGGCAGGCTCCAAAGCTACAGAGTAGACCCTGTCTTAAAAAAACCTAAATAAATAAATACCTAGACAGACAGACAGACAGACAGACAGACAGACAGAAAGATGCCTGTATCTGATTGGAAGAATTGAAGGAGTCACTATATAATAAACGAGCTACCATGTGTTGTAAGCTTCATGCACACAAAGTCTTTTGTTTTCGTTTTTCAAGACAGGGTTTCTCTGGCTTTCCTGGAAGCCAGGCTGGCCTACCTCTGCCTCCCCGATGCCGGGATTAAAGATGTGCGCCACCACACCTGGCAGAGACTATTTTTTATTGTTTTAATTGTGTGTATGGAGGAGACAGGGAATGGGCACGGAGTGCAGGCACCCTTGGAGGCTAGAGGCACCAGATCCTCCTGAGTCGGAATTAGAGGTGGTTGTGAGCTGTCAGACATGGGTCCTGGGAACCGAATTCAGGTCCTCTAGAAGGGCACTTCACTTTCTTACCTACCGAGCCATCTCTCTAGCTCCTCCATGCAAGTTTAACAAACACAATTTTTCAAATTCAGGGTTGAGTAAGTGTGTTTATTAGTGTTAGGATAGTTTAGCATTTCCAGTATTCTCCCTCTGAATATTACCCTTCAAGGCTTTTGTTAATAATAATTCCTGTTAAGCTTAGACAAGTTAAACTGATGCCTAATGAGATCTATGTTATATTTAGGGGCATTTCTAAACGGTAAGACAAAAATATTTGGTCTTTGTCTCAGTTCCTGGTGTTGACTTCCACAAACTTCTGGAACTTACCATCCCATGGATGCTGAGACCAGGAGAAGAGAGTGATGCTCCAGTTCCACCCCACAAACTCCACAGAGGGTAGAGGAGCCGGAGAGTGGATAAAAACCCCTCAGGGGACATTTGCTGAACTGCCAATTGGCAACACACTGCCATGCAGGGAGAATGGTACCCCCAAGGAATGAAGCCCCATGCCATCCCGACTCCACTTCTTACCCTGCTCGCCTCTTCCTTCTGCTATCCTAAGTTGTACCCTCCACAGTGGGTCTGTAACGGTGAGTGTAACTCTTGTTCTAGTTAGGGTTTCTGTGGCTATGATGAAACACCGTGACCTAAAGCAACTTGGGGAGGAAAAGGATTCATTTGGCTTACACTTCCACATTGTAGTCCGTTACTGAAACGAGGATAGCAACTCAAACAGGGCAGGAACCTGGAGGCAGGGGCTGTCGTGGAGGCCATGGAGGGAGGCTACTTACTGGCTTGCTTAGCCTTTCTTATAGAAGCCAGGACCACCAGCACAGGAAGGGCATCACCCACCACAGCTGGGTCCTCCCTCATCAATCACTAGTTTTAAAAAAAATGCCTTACAACAGGATCGTATGGAGACATTTTTTCATTTGACGTTCCCTCCTTTCAGATGACTCCAGCTTATGCCAAGTTGACATAAAACTAGCCAGCACACTCTCCTGAGTCTCATGAGTCTTTTTAGATAATTATTAAACCCAGAGAGGTGAACACAGGAACTCTGTCTTTCTACTTCACTGGGCAGCAGAATGGACAGTTTTGTCCACTCGCAGCTAGCAAACGTCATAGAGACAGTCTCCAGTCTGTAGGGTGTCAGAAGAAAACTGAGTCAAGACACACTTCGTTGGTATTTGGGAAAACCCTGCATGCTTTCTATTAGAAAATAGCCTATGATGGGGCTTCAGGATGGTTGTTAAGAGGGAAGGCCTTGATTGTGTCAGGGGCCATGACATTTAACAAGCAGCTGCCTCCCAAAGTCATCTTTCCTACAATGCGGAGACCTCCAGGGAGAGTCTAGATCAGTTTTAAAGGAAGCTAGCCACGGTGTCATGAGGACACGCGAGTGGTCCTATGTGGTAACAACTGAGGCTTCCCATTGACAACCATGACCACACCCTCCTTTAGCAGTTCCTATAGCCTCACTCGCCTTCTGACGATTGTAGCTGTGGCTGCTGACTGAAACCAAACCCAGCCGAGCCACCCGGTCTCTGGCACTGCCGAAACTGGGCCGTAACAACATGCACGTCGTTTGAAGCTACTGTTTGGGGCAATTTGCCACACAGCTCAGGCAACTGGTGCAGTGTACGTATGATGTACATTTTCCAGACTTGATGCTTCAACTGATGGAATCCATCCCTGACTTAAGAGCTAGTGCCAACTGCATCAAGATGCAGGAAAGGGACAGTCTCTTTCTTCCCTGCATGGTGGCTACCACAGCCAGGTTCCACTGGTCAGCTTATTCTACCACGGAGCTTACTGTCTAGGCTAGGTGTGGAGACACAGGGTCAGTGGGAGCATGCCGCAGGGAGGCTGGTAGCCTAGCAACAGAGGTGAGAGAGCAGCAGAACGTCTGAGCTTTGGTTCTTCATCTTGAAGAGTCAAATATTATTTAACTAGAAAATTCAGAGACTAGGAAACTTAAAAGGCCCGAGGAGAAATCCACAGAAATTAAATTCACACATTAAATTAACTGACGGTGGTTCAGTTAAGCCTGCAGTTAATGCTTAAAAAAAAGTGGCTACATTTGAGGTATGTTCTTCCTCTCTCAAGTCACAGCTAGTGCTTCTGAAATGAGAGAACTCTAGTTACAGAATGGCTTGGAGATCCTGGATTCGAAGCCTCCCTTCAGGGATACCATCACGCTCAGTTTCTCTAGCATCTATTTTGGTAGATTATTTTTGTTTACATTTTCTGCCCTCAAACAAGTTACTATTCCTGCATAACCTACAGAGTGCTTGAGAAATGCCCAGGGTCATTTCGGTACATTTCCCCCAGAGCCTGACGGAGCCCAGGGCCTTGGGCATGCTAGGCAGCGCTACACCCCAGCCTTCACTGTCTGTGGACTCATTAAACTGAACTCTCGGGTGGGGGGGTGTCTTATTGGCAATTCCTTAGGCAGTGTCTGCTCTCACTGCTGCTAACTGCGCTTTGCAGTAGCCTTTCTGTGTCACAGCTGAACCTCTCCAAGAGCATTTGAGCCCGTGTAGTGTTTTGCAGGTAGCATTTTTAAAAGGTGTTGGGGATGGAAACCTGCACTTCACACGTTAAGTGACAACTCTACCCTGTTGGGGAAGGCTGCTTGTTCATTTCCCAGCAGCCCAGACTCCCGAAATAATCACACAGAAAACTATTATTTAAGTCACTGCTTGGCCAGTCACTTAAGTGTATTGCTAGCTAGCTCTTACATCTAGAATTAACCCATTTCCATTATTTTATATTTTGGCTTTGTTTGTGGCCTACCAGCAAGGTTCCAACTGGCAGCTCTCATCTTTCCCCTCTGGCGGCTACATGGCATCTCCTGACTCTGCCTTTTTTCTCCCAGCATTCAGTTTAGTTTTCCTGCTTAGCTCTATTCTGCTAAGCCACTGGCCAAAGCAGATTTATTCTATAACCAATAAAAGCAACACATAGACAGAAGGACTTCCCACACCATATCTCCAAGTTACAGCTTCTGGTTTTACTCTTTGAGACAAGGTCTTGCTAGGTTGACCAGGCTGGCCTAGAACTCCCAACGTGGCCCAGGGAGACCTTGAACATTCCATCGTCCCACTGCCCACTGTCCAGTTTCTGGGACAGCTGAGATTACAGGCTGTACCACCAGCACCGGCTCAGCTCTGTAATTTCTGATGTTCTACTGAATTTCTACGACCAACAGAATTCTGACTTCACTGTCAGGTGTTGAAAATGGATAGTTACTATAAAGGGGCATTAGAGCCATAGTTTCTTGTCCCCAAGGCCCTGTTCAGTCCACTACAGCTGAGTGTTCCAGCCCGAGTCATGGATTCTTACCCAAATCAAATCTCACCAGTTTCAGAAATGTAAAAACTCAGTTCTAGGTCCTATTCATATAAAAATTAAGTATCAAGATACTATCTTAGTATTTTACCTTCTTAGTATTTCTTAGTATTATTTTTTTATTTTATTTTGAGAAAGGATTTCTCTGTGTAGCCCTGGCTGTCCTGGACCTTGCTCTGTCCAGGCTGGCCTCAAACTCACAGAGATCTGTCTGTCTCTGCCACCTGAGTGCTGGGATTAAAGGTGTGCACCACCACCGCCCAGCATTAATCTTGTACTTTAGTATTTTGGTATTACTGTCATTCGCAAGCTGAAAGTTATTTTCTATTGACTGTATGTACTACTGTACTGGATCATTAAAATGAGGGGCTGTAGGTGTAGGTGTGGCTCAGTGGCAGAATGTGTGCTTAACACATGAGGCCTTTGGTTCAGTCTGTGGTCCTTAAGTTTTCAACCTCCATGTAAGTGGATAAGCAACTTTATACATACTTAATAGTGATGAGTACCACGTGAATATAACTTCACGTATTTACCGCTCTGTGTGAGCATCCATGGGTATGCACATGTGTGTTTGTGCCATGGAGCATGTGTGGAGCTCAGAGGACAGCTTGTGGGAGTCAGTTCTCGCCTACTGTGTGAGCTCTGGGAATGGAACTCAGGTCACCTGACTTGGTGGCACGTGCCTGCAGCTTTCACACACTGGGCCATCTCCCAGCCCGCACATGTATTATAATTTTCTTAGAATTAGTCACTTTTTATGTGTGTGTGTTTTGCTTACATACATGTATGTGCACCACTTACATGCCTGGTGCCCTCAGAGGTCAGAAGAGGCTATCAGATGCCCTGGACCTGGAGTTACAGATGGTTGTGAGCCACCATGTGGGTGCTAGGAATCAAACCCGGTCCTCTGGAAGAGCAGCCAGTGCTCTTAATCACTGAGCCATCTCTCCAGTCCCTCACCTCCATTTTCTAAATAGCTATAAATATACAAGACGTAAAGGAAAGAACCTCAGCTTTGATGTATCATATATATTAATAGTAAAAATTGAGGCAGCAATTTGGGAAGATTAATGCAAGTAGCTAAACTTTTATTTAGTTATTATGGTTACATTAGAATATCAACACATAACATGACATGTAATCATGGGTAGTCTTTTACATAATAAATGCATGGCTAATATTTGTATCACAAAAGAAAAACCGAGTCTATAAATGACCAGAACAAGGACAGGGAAACAATACAGTCCACATAAATTAGATAAACAATGCAGTCCACATAAGTTACAATGGGACCCACCTCTCTCCTTAACTCAAGTGTCCAACATAAAGTCACCATGACATAAAATACTGGGCCTTTTCAAAAGCCAGCAGAGACGGATTGCCATCTGGACCACCTCTTAATTCTTAACTGGAGTTGAGCCTCCCTTCATTGTCTTCTTCAGGTGGTGGTAATTGGGCAGGATTTTCATCAAGAAATCCAGCTGCAGTGTCTGGGGCTGAAAAGAGGAGGAGGATGAAGAATGCATAGGCACAGTCAACAACATGAGGTAGAAATGCTATGAGTTTGTGGGGTTCAACATGATTTTCACTGATTGACTTTTCTTTACCCGTCCGTTTGCTGTCTTAAATCTCTAATGGTCATGTCTTAAGACATACAGCCCAAGACTTTACCATATAAAAACATACAGGAACATCTTTTCGAATTTCTGTCTATAGATTTTTATTTGGCTTCTAAACATTAAGAGTGCTTCCCATACACCCTGTGTTGCCCTCAGCTGAGCTCTTCTCTGCATGGAGCAGCACTGGCCATCTCACGTCAGCTCACGTGAGGGAAAAGCAGGGGTTCCACCCTAGAGACCGTGGAACCCGTCCTCATAAATGGTCATCATGTTACTGTTGGAGACATTCCGGAGACCACACCTACATTAGACTTCTGGTGCTCCCGTTGATGTCACCAATTGCCTTTCTCCAATTCGAGCTTTATTTTTTCTCCTTTAGTCACTTTTGCTATTACACAAAATGATAATTTAAAAAACTTAATTTCCCCTTTAGCCTATGGAATACCAGCTAATAATAATAATAATAATAACAATAATAATAATGCCAAGACTACAAAGGAAGAGTGACCCACGGGAGTGAGGAAGTCAGTAGCTTGAGGCTTAGCATGTATAAAACACTCAGTTTGCTTCTCAGCACTGCATAAATCATACACAGTGGTGCACGCCAGTAATTCCAGCCCTAGGGAGTTGGAGTCAGAAGGACAGAAGTTCAAGGTCATCCTTGGCAGTAAGTTCCAGACTGGCAGGGGCTATATGAAACTCTGAGAATGGAAAAGTGGAATCATCTAGAAAGAACTGGTTTTAATTTATGATTAAAAATATGGTTAAGAAAGGTCAAGTATCAAATGTCTTGAAAATATTTTCTTTGGGGGGAGGAAAGGGAAGCTCAAGAAATCTATACTGAGCATGCCAAGAAACAAGCTTTACAATTCCAGCCTGCACATCTGTGCCTACGGGACGCCCAAAGGCCTAAGCCTTTCATCTCCTAGTCTAGCATTACTCTTGATCTGGGTTATTAGGAGGGGAGGATTTCTTGTAAGCCTGGGAAATATCTAAACATACTTCCTTTATTCATAAGCTGTGTTTACGATCCAGTCATGGTACTTTCATAAACTAAGTTAGAAACCCAGCCTGCTATTTGTAGGGTCATTCCTCATCTTGAAGATTTGTATTTTGGAAGTGATTATCAGTGAATTAATATTTTGGTGTGAGGGTCAGTGGTACATCAGAATAACAATTCCCGATCCTCTCCCCCCCCATACATACACACACACACAAACACACACTTTCTATACATTTGATTTTAATCTAAAGATCATGATTGAATTGCAAATAAATCCAAATTTTGGGAATGTTTCTCTAATGTTTTATTCATTTGCCTTTGGGAATGGAGCCCAGGGCCTTGCATGCTAATCAAACTGCTGAGTCACGCCCCCAACCCCTAATCATCTGGTGCCCACTGAGGCAATCACAGGGACTCTGGGAAAGTTAGTGGCCCTAGATGAACTCCTTTATTAGCGAGAGGTCCTAGTACCTGTGGCCGCTCCGTCTGCACCCTTCGCAGGCAGTCTGCACCATAGATCACTGTGTTCTCAGGGATGACTTCAAAAGTGTTTAGATTGCAGCAGGCCCCGATGATGCAACCACTGGTCAAGATTACATTTCTGCCCACGTACGCTGCGGTGAAGATGGAATTACAACTTAAGACAGCAAGTGAGTACTGACATTTCTCATTGTTTACTCTTTCCCACAAATAGGCTAAGAAGAAACCGAAAGGCAGCGCCTAGGTACGGTGAAGGCAGACAGCACAGAAGCAGGCAGGGTGTGAGTGCAGGTGGATTGATTAAAGAGTCCCTGCCCACAGGCTGTGGGGCGCTGGGCACATCAGTGTACAATCCTGGAGCAGGGAGTCTACCCTCCTTCTCTGCTCCCTTTAAGGATCGAAAGGTAATGAACATACAGTGCTGAGCACATGTCTGACACTCAGAAACACAGAACAGCCCAACGGCGGCCACAGCCGATAGAGAAACTAGAACTGCTAAGCAGATGAATGGAAAGGGCACTTTGGTTATTTCCGAGAAGCGGCATTTTCGTTCACGTCAGTCAGGGTCAAGAAAGCCGAAGCAGTGTTCTAGAGTGGCGTTCTCTCTGAGCCGCAGGGGCGAGCTGTGGGAGCTGGTTCCCACCAGGGTTGGGGACCTCACATAATCCCCTGCCTGGCTCTAATTTTGGTAAGTAGATGCTGTTTGTCTCTGACTGGCTAGGGTAAAGCAGGTCTGAAATTAAAGAAGGCAATTCCTGGTGAAACTGCCATTTGTCACTTTCATTCTGCAAGAATGCTCATCAACTACAGCACAGCCAACACATTTAGCAAAAGCCTATCTCAGGTCTTTCAGTGGAGCGCTAATCCAGCCCCATAACTGTACTCAGCTGGCCTTTCAACTTAATGCAGTTATAACCACATTATCAGATGACCACGTAACTAGGTTAGGTTCCTTTGAGGCAAAGAATTAATGTGTCAGTGACTCTGCTCCAATCCAAGCATTCCACCTTGCTTGTACATAGGTCGTTTCCCTGGACACAGCAAGGAGAAAGGAGACAATTATTCTGACAATAAAACTCTGGACACAGCTTACCTTTTGATTCAATGACATTATTGTCTCCCATTTTCATGGCTTGGGAATCTGTGAGCCTGAATTAAGTAAACACTTTTTCCCATGAATGCAGAAATGTCCTCCAGTGTACTGGGGACAGAGGCGTGAGAAAGGCTGCACAGACTCAGCCTTGCCAGAATTCTTTGCTTAGGACCAATCTACATAGCACAGCTTTGATTCCCAAACACAAATATCCCCAGGTATAAAGAAATGACCCATAAGCCTTTAAATATTTTACTACATTTAGTTATTTACTGCATATATGTGAATATTTGTGCCTGAGCATGTATGAGTGCCAGGTCTATGTGTTTAGATCAGGGACAAACTGAGGGAGTCGGTTCTCTCCCTCACCTTGTAGAACTGGGGGACTGAATTCAGGTGGTCGGGCTTGGGGGCAAGTGTTTTGACCTGCTGAGCCAGTGTGCCAGCTCTTACGTCACAGGACCTAGAATTAGCTTCTCGGTGTCTAACGTCCTCCCCATACCTGTCGTCGTGCAGTCCTAGTCAATGACTTCCAGAGTGCTAATCTGTGTGTGTGTGCAAGAGAGCACGTGTGCAAGAGCGCGCGCGTGTCAGGGCCAATATTTACCTTACTGAGGGACCTGCCAGAACAGGAGGGACGTCGCTTCCTGTGGTAAATAGGGATGAGACACATGCTAGCCGTGTGTCCTACACACAGCCCCATCCCAGAAAGATCTCTCCCCATCACTCTATCCCCTCACTCGCCCCTTTCCTAGGAAAGAATTCTTTCTTAAAAATTTTTAATGATTTATTTTTAATTTATATGAACTGGTGTTTTGCCTGCATGTATGATCTGTGCGAGGATGTCAGATACCCTAGAACTGGAGTTACAGACAGCTGTGAGCTGCCATGGGGGTGCTGGGAATTGAACCCAGGTTCTCTGAAAGAGCAGTCAATGCTATTAAGCACTGAGCCATCTCTCCAGCCCCCAGAAGATTTCTTAACCGCAGATGGGTGTGTCTGTTTAAAGTCTTGCTGGCCTAGTCTATACATATTTTAAATGTGTGTGATAGATAAGCTATGTCACGGAGAGGGAATCTGAGCAACAGACTCATCTGGGATGACGTATGGCAGGTTACAGCAAAGGATACGACAGCCAACTTCAAACACATTGTTGGTGCCAATGACCAAAGGCTTGGGTTCTGGGTCTTCAGTGTCTGGGATGATATTATCCGGATGACTGTAAAAAGAACAGACAGATCATCAGAGGCCAGTCACACAGTAAACAGCCATCCCTTTCAGAATCTGGAGCAACTGTCTCAATTTTACCTGCATCAAACTTAAAATCCACAGCTGTGTCTAGTTCCTGGGCCAGGGAAGGCCAGGTTCTGAGGTGTACAGAAATGTAAGACGTCACAGACAGAAAAACAACCTCAGAAGAGGGTGCTACACCTTTAATCGCAGCACTTGGAAGGCACAGGGAAGTGGGTCTCTGTGAGCTCCAGAAGAGCCTGGTTTATATAGCAAGTTCCAGGACAGCCAGGGCTACAGAGCAGCCCTGTGCCCACCACTCATAATAACTATTTAAACTGTGAAATGTAAACAGCCAGCCACATGAAGCAATTACTTTGTGAGATGGGTACTTAGTGAAGTACATGGAACAGAAACTCTGCTCTAGGAGGATGGCTTTATCCGATGGCAGACTCACCGCCAAATAAAGGGTATTAATACGGGGGGGGTGGCGGCCTCACACCGTAAGAAACGCCCACATGGTCCTGTGTAAGCGTCAGACAAATCAGTCTTTTTATCACAGCTAAACATTTTCCCATGCAAATTCCATACATGGCTGCTACAAATTAGGTAAAAGCATGAATTTCTTGCCAAACTTTTATCTAGAAAAATTTATGCCCACTCTTGAAAACAGACTGGATGCTGCAGTCCAGCTCACAGAGATTACACATCGTCTAACACCACGTTTTTATCTTTAAAGTTTACGAATCGCTACAAGGATCCCACACTGTGTGAATGTAAGTCTGGGTGTCACCCCTGTGGAACATGGAAAACAGAGTTAAAGTCACATATGGACATCAAAAGAAATCCAACCAGAAACGTCTTCAGCATGGCAGGCACAACACAAGGATACTGGATGGATCAGGAAGAAACCATTGCAGGTTTGATGGATAAAAAAGTGTCACACTGGGAGACCACCAGACCCAGGGCGGGGTGCTCTGGTTTTCTCACCTCGGGCAGTTTTTTTCTGGTCTGGGTTTTTGTTTTTTGTTTTCCTGGGTTCCTCGTGTGCTTACGCTGACAGAGCCTTAAACACCCTCCACTAGCTCTGAACGTGTGCTTTCCTGAGCTAAGCTGTAAAAGGCTCCTGTGCAGCAAACGTTGGAAAACGTCCCCCAGGCGCTCGGTTTGGAGCACCTGCGAGTCTTACTCACGCATTTATGATGAGCGCCTGCTCTTCTATTAGGTTACCTTCGCCGATAATTATGGGCCCGGCCTCTGCAATAATTCGTGCTTTGGGGTGGATCACCGTCCTGGGGCCTGTGAAAGGGGGGCAGGTGAGAAGAAATTGTGGGTGTAGGCGCTGCTTCCAGGGGGAGGGTGGGAGGTGATGGAGCTGGATGAGGCTGCTGGGAGGAGCGTTCTCTAAGTCTGCGCCAGGCACCATGCTAGGTACCTTACCAGCGCTATCTCCGGCTGTTATCAGCAGCGGGCAGTGCCAGACCTAGAGCCAAAGTAAGCAGAAGGGCACATGCGGCAGGGTCAGACAGTCCAGCCTCCAGCTCCAGCCTTCGGTGACCTCTGCAGGACACACGGGTGACGAGAGTAGCAGTCCTGCAGGACTGTGGGAAGGGCCAGATGCAGTGACACTGAAGACAGTGTGGCTCATGGCGCTGCTAAAACTAATTCCCACCTTGTCTTTCAGACAGGCCAGGCCCTGCTTATAACACAGAACTTCCATCTTTAACCACATGATTTAGATCTGTCCATGGCCGGCCACTGGTGGTGCACACCTGTGATCCTGAGCTGGAGGCCAGTCTGGTCTACAGGGCTAGTTCCAGGACAGGCAAGGGTGCGCAGGGAAACCCCGTCTCAACAGCAACAACATTCTGTCCATTGGTGGACAGAAGTCTGGAAACACAGGGTCCACCTTCAGACTTGCCCTGTGTTATCTGAGCTGGAAGCAGGCAGGCCGTGACGCGGACAGTTCAAGTACCAAAGAGGACAGAAGAGGAGGAGCTAGAGACAATGCTGGGCCCAGTCACATTGAGGTCAGGAGACCTGAGACACCTGCAGTCTCAATCTAAGGGCACAAGTAGGGCACCCTTGGAGAACTGTGTGGAAGTGAGTGGGCACACAGACACACACACACCACACACGCACGCATCTGCCCTCAGGCCTAGTACTCTGGCGATGGTGAAACCACTGAAAAGAAAGCACATCTTCCTTCAGGCCCACACCCACCCANCTTATCTCAGCATCGGAAGCTGTTTTCCTTCCCTGTTTTGTCTCTTAAGGCTCCATTCTGTAGCCCAGGCTGGCCTGGACTCTGCCCAACCTCCTGAGCGCTGGACTATACTCTAGGCCATTTCTATTTGGAAATGGCACCAAACAGTAACTCATTCAGAAAGGAAGGTGGACAGAAGGATCAAGGGGACAGAGGTGACACTTCCCAGGACTCTGTGGTATAAACTTTAACTTTTAAATAAAAAGTTACTATTGGTTTATAAAAGGTAAGACACAACAATGTTGTATGTCACAGGGCAACAAAAATTAACATGTGATGGGCCAGGAGTGCTCAGTTGGTGAGCATGTGGGTAGGTCCCCAGCTTCAAATCTCTCTCTCTGTGTGTCTTTCTCTCTTACAAACACACACACACACACACACACACACACACACACACAGAGAGAGAGAGA
>LOJH01021500.1:23814-39514 GCA_001685095.1 Ellobius talpinus
CACATGGTGGCTCACAACCATCTGTAATGAGATCTGGCGCCCTCTTCTGGCCTTGAGGCATATACACAGACAGAATGTTGTATACATAATAAATAAATAATTTTAATAAAAAAAAGCTTTGGATCTTTGCATTTAAGATCGGCACTGTGTCTAAACAAGAACCTAACCCCGCCCCCGAGATGTCCATCAGCAGGGGCTGGCTAAGAAGTTATGGTATGAACTAATAAGCAGTGGTCAAAAAGAATAATTCCTCATATAAAGATTTGGACATGGTAGGACACGCATGTAATCCCAGCAGTGGGGAGAACAAGGCAGGAGGACTGATTGTAAATTCATGGGCCAGCCTGAGCTATGCAGCGGAAGAAAAGAGGGGAGACAGGAAGGGAAGAGAGAGAAAGAAAAGGAAGAGGGAGAGTGGAAATCAGCAAGGGCAGGCAGAAGGGAAAGGACAGGATATGGTTAAAGCAAATGGCAACGCCCTCCATGCTGGCAGGATGTAATGTGCCATGATTTCTGTGAGGCGGTGGTGTGCATTTTGTTTAATAGACAGCAAAGCAACAGGTTGGAAAGGTAAAATTAGCAGATATTTCTATTAATCTCCAACAGGAAATAAAAGTTTTATCTTTTATTTATTCTTTATGTATACAGTGCTCTGCCTGCATATATGCTGGTGGGCCAGCAGAGGGCACCAGATCTCATTTTAGATGGCTGTGAGCCACCATGTGCTTGCTGGGACTCGAACTCAGGACCCCTGGAAGAACAGTCAGCGCTCTTAACCACTGAGCAATCTCTCCAGCTCAACAAATATAAGTTTTAAAGCTACCTACCAAATAATAAAAACTATAGTACAAACTGACTAGATACTAAGTTTTAGTATTAATTTGAAGACAATTTCCACAGAACTTGCTGGTGCTTTTGGATACTCTGCCACGACCTAGCTCTGGCTTACGGGGCTGATCACTATTAAAAAGGCATCAGGAGACCATGCCTCTTCGTCTTATTCCCAGTGGCGGAGGGAATACTTTTAGTCACTAACCCTGGAAACTCTCTTACGTCTCGATGTCGTGATTTGGAAGCTGGAGGGCAGGACAGAGAAAGACTCATAGTAACATCCCCTCTCTCTCCAGTTTCACCATGTAGCCCTGGTTGGCCTGGAACTTGCTAGGTAGACCAGGCTGGCTTCAAACTCAGAGATTCTGCCCCTACCTCCCAAGAGCTGGTATTAAGGTTATTTGCCACCTTGCCTAACTTCCATAAGCTCCGATTTTACCTCTAACTTCCTGTCACAACTCGCCTCCTTCAAATAAATAATAATGCTCACTCCCATTCACAAAGTAAGTGTTATGAGCAGCTAAGGGTAGAATCGATTCCAAAGTATGCCCTGCTTAATGCCCTAAAGAGAAACCCCCAAGTATTGTTTATGTCCATCAACACACTTCTCAGGGAGGCAGAACATTAATTATTAATAAACTTACTACTAGATCAACTGCTTTTAGTAGTATACACTGTTACCAACATCTCCCCATGGGTCCACTGCACCTTGTAATGGGTGGTAGGACATAGTGGGAAGCAGGCAGCTGGAAGGTGGGGCTCAGACCTAGCAAACGACAAAACAGCCCCACTCTCTGAAGGCTGTGTGAGCGTATATTGTTGTGCAAGTGACACTCATAGCTGATCTGTTTCTCTTCAGCTCATGAAAAGGGCGACCGGCAGCCAGCACAAATAGAAGAAAAACTTAAGAGTTCAGTTTACAGCACTGGATGCAACACGGATTTTGTTAAGTCAGCACAAGAGCTAGAGAGATGGCTCAGGAGTTAAGAGCAACTGCTGCTCTTCCAGAGGACCCGGGTTCAGCTCTCAGCATCCAAGGGAGACAGCTCACAACCTCCTGTAACCCCAGCTCCAGGGGGAGCCCTCGCCCTCTTCTGGCCTTAGGGACACCTGCATTCACATGCACATACACATAACTTTAAAAGCGAATGAATGAATCTAGGCCCAGTGGCTCAAGACATTAACCACAGCAAAAAGGAGGCAAACGAACCCCTGTGAGTTCAAGGCCTGCCTGGTATACATAGAGAATTAAAAAAAAGCCAGGGCTATATACTGCAAACCTGTCTCAAAAGAAGGGGAAAAAAGCGTTAGAAAATTACAAAAATGTCTGACAGAGGGTGCTCAACACTGCTGCTGTTGCAAATGGTTCTGTTCTCTTTGCTTCTCAGTCACTCACGCAGTCTATTCCCAACGACAGCCCCCATCAGTGAAGACCCTGACAGAAGCGGCCATAGCTCCCAGCCCCCGGTTCTCGGTTGCAGGGTAGAGAGAGGGTGACTGTGCCAGTGACATCTTCCAGGCCCTTCCCTCTTCTGGACAAGAGGCAGGGTCGATGGAGCCGCCACCGCTGGGCTGCGTCTCGCTCGCACAGAGAGTCTGCACAGGCGTGATGGGGTGGATTGTGTGTGTTAGTGTGTGTGTGTATGTATGTGTATGTATGTATGTGTGTGTTGTGGGAGGGGGGTCTGTTTGTTGGTGTGTATGTTGTTTGTGTGGGGGTCCAGAACAAACCCTCCCCGCCCCCGCCCCCTGCGATCGCCAAGTGTGGGATTCTGGAACCATCCACCTAAACACCGTCTCAATCCCTCCACTCCCCCAGGTGCGACCAGAAACAGGTTCCGCCCTTTCGGAGAGTGAGAGCAGGCTCCGGCCGGCCGAGCAGCACACGCACCTCTTTTGAGTTTTCTCCGCCATCATCAGACCCGGAACTCTGTTGCCTGGCTAGAGCGATGATCTCTACATCCGATTGCAGAGCCTGACTCGGCTGGTGGGGCGGGGCCTGAGTGACCGGCTCGCGCTTGCGCACCACGGATGGTTTGTTTTTGCCCGAATGGGCTTGGCTTGTTGCACTCCAGCGGATGAAATCCACCCGCAGATCCTCGGGCTTGTTTCCTGGGAAATCGTTCTTCACTTGGCAGTGTTTGCTCCAAGTCTGATCTAACCCCGGATGCCCTGTCCCTTATCGTTAGCTCACTCTACCTTTAGTCTCTAGATTCCCGTTCCCAAGCCTCCTCCCCACGCCTTAGCCAGGGTTTTTCTCGTCAAAATCTCTTTTGAACATCAAATCCAGTTTTTAAACCTCGCATTCCGTGTGTGGGTGTGTACTTGGCCCTTTTTTCTGAGACACGGTCAAGACACTAAGCTAACTCTCCATCTCTAACTACTGCTATTCCCCCACCAGTGATAAGTTATAATCCAGCGGTTCTTAACCTTCCTAACGCTACGACCTTTTAATACAGTTCCTCATTTTGTAATGACTCCCAACCATTATTTTCGTTGCTACTTCATAGCTGTAATTTTGCTACTGTTATGAATCGTAATGTAAATATCTTTATTTTCCTATGACTTTCAGGCGACCCCTGCCATTTGACCTCCCAAAGGGGTTGTAACCCACAGGTCAAGAACTACTGTTCTAATTCAAGTCCCAGACGGCATAGTCAAGATTCATTCTGAGAAACAATCAGCAGAAGATAAGAATCATGACGGTTTTGCAAGGAGTTAGTTTCCTAGGGACCTGCTGTGCAAAATCAAAACCTGTATATTAGGCTGTGACTTTACATTTGGATGTCTAAATTGCTGGCCAAAAGTGGGATCCCCCCAACTCCAAACTTCAGTGCTACCCGGAAGATCTTCAATTGATTGAATCAGGCCCACCCAGATTATCTGGGATAATTTGTTTCCTAAAGACAATTTAAATTTAAAGGTAACGGACTCGAATCACACCAGGAAATGCCTTAATGAGGGCCAGGGGTTCGGCTTAGTTGGTACAACGTTTGCCTAGCATGCAGGAAGCCCTGAGTTCGTTCCCCAAAGTCACCTGGAACTGAGCATGGCAGAGCACACCCATAATCCCAGCCCAGGGGGCTCACAAATATTAAGGTCATTTTTGTTTGGTCAGAACTGTGTATTACTCCTGCCATATTTGAAGGAGCCATGTTGATTTTTTTTAATGCTGGTGATTGCTTAGCCTTTTTTTCCTAGTATGGTTGATTTGTTTGTTTGATTTTCGAGACAGGGTTTCCTCTCTGTAGCTTTGAAGCCTATCCTGGAACTCACTCTGTAGACCAGGCTGGGCTCAAATTTACAGAGATCCGCCTGCCTCTGCTTCACAAGTGCTGGGATTAAAGGTGTGTGCCGCCGCTGCCACCACCACCTGGCTGGTTGATTGTTTTTTGTGAGCTCCCGGAGGGATTTGTTTCTATCTTCAGTAGCTATCTTCTGTAGAGCTGGCTTAATTGTCATGCTTTCCTTTAGACTGTTTTTGTCATGGAAAGTTTTTATTTTTCCTTTAGTTACAACAGGTAGCTCTAATGGATGCATTATTCTGGGATGGCAGTTGTCAGCTTTCAGAACTTGAAATACGTCATTGCAAGCTCTTCTGGCTTTTAAAGTTTCAGTTGAACAAACTGCTGTCAATCTGATGGACCTTCCTGTTCATGTGGCATAGTGCTTCTCTTTTACACTATTCACTATACTTACTTTTGTTCTGTGGATTAGTGTTTGATTACAGCATGACAAGGGAGGTGCTTTTCTGGTCTGTCTCATGTCCTAAACTCTTCCTGTATGTGTAACACTTCCTTTGTCTCCTAGAACCATGGGACATTTCCCATTGTAATTCTTTTGAAAATGTTTTCTATGCCTTTAGGATGAGATTCTTCACCTCGTATGCCTGTAAGCTATAGACTTTGTCTTAGAATGTTGAGTAGATCTTGGAATTCCCAGTTATACTTTTTGAAAATTATTTTACCTTTGTCCTTGTTGGATTGTTCTAGTTCCCACAGATGTTTTCAAGATCAAATATCCTGTCCTCTCCTTGGTCTGTTCTGTTGCTGAGGTTTTTCATGAGTTATTTTTTGGGTTTTGTTGTTTTGAGGCAGGGTCTCACCCTGCAGCCCTGGCTGTCCTGGCAGTGTAGACCAGGCTGGATTGGCTTTGAACTCACAGAGATCTTGCTGCCTTTGCTTGTTGAGATTAGAAGCATGTGGAACCATGCCTAGCCTTTCATAACTTCTTTTTTTTTCAAAAAACTTTAAATGTGTTACCATATATTACGCTTTTCTTGCTAAGATAAAACATCATGGCCAAACACAACTTAAGAAAGAAAAATCTTATTTTGACTTATGGTTCCAGAAGGAAAAGAGTTCATGATGGGGGCTGGAGAGATGGCTCAACAGTTAAGAGCTCTGACTGCTCTTCCAGAGGACCCAGGTTCAGTTCCCAGCATCCACATGGCAGCTCACAACTGTCTGAAATTACAGCTCCAGGGGACACGACACCCATGGCACAACACCAATGTACATAAAATATATATAAAGAGTTCATGATGGCAGAGTTGGTATATGGCAACAATCAGCAGAAACAGTGGCAGGAACAGGAAGCTGACAGCTCACATCTTGAATCACAAACAGAAAACAGAAAAGGCAAATTGAAAGTGGCAAAGTCCACCTTCAATGACATCTTCTTCCATTAAGGCCACACTTCCTAAGCTTCCTCAAACAGCACCACCAAATGGGGACCAAATGTTCAAACACTCGAGAGGGGTTATTTTCCAATTAAACCAACACTGACTTACTATGTTCTCTATCTCTACATTTCAGAGTGGTTTTTCTTCAGCACTTCTGTCTCCTTATTGGATCCTTCTTCATACTCTGCATTCCCTCCTCACTTCTTTCAGCTGTTTTTTGCCTTGAACGTGCTCATAATCGTTAGTCTGGGTGCTCTGGTTGGGATTTTGGCTTCCTCACTCTCCTTAAATGCCCTTACTAGAGGATTAACAACTTTTGGAAAAGTTTGGTTGTCTTAACTCTTTTATATTATGTCCCTGTGTTGGGATTTGTATATCTAATGTTATTTTTGTTGCTTGGTTTATTCTTTTTTTCAGTTGATTAGTTGTATTATCATTTTTATTACATATATAGGTGCCTTGCTTGCATGTAAGTATGTGCACCATATGCAGGCCTGATGACCTCAGAGGCCAAAAGAAGGCATCAAATCTCCCTAGAACTGGAGTAACAGACAGTTACTTGTGAACTGAAATGTGACAGAGAATAGACCCTGGCTCCTTTGGAAAAGCATCCAGTGTTCTTAACCATCTTGGTTTATTGTTTTTAACCAACTCTATTTTTTTTCTTTCCATTTTATTTTATGGGTATGGATATTTTACCTACATGTATGTATATGTACTATATACATATGTGTGCTCAGGGAGGCTAGAAGAAGGTGTCCAATTCCTGGGCTAGAATTACAGATGGTCCTGAAATGTCATCTGGGTGCTGGGATTCAAACCTAGGTCCTCTGGAAGAGCAGCCAGTGTTTCTAACCACTGAGCCATCTCTCTAGCCCCAGCTCTGGTCTTTCAGTTGAAATATTTGCAGGGTTCTCATAGGACTTGGAAATGGTAGCATTGAGTGTGTAGTTTAGAAAATAATTTCTCACTCCAGGAGCTCAGGGTGCCCTGGTGTAAGCTCTATATTATTCCCTGAGGGGATATTAACTGGGAGAGCAACTGTGGCTGCTGGGGATCATCACTATGCAGTTGTCATACTAGCCGGTCAACAACAGTGGCCCCTTTCATTTCAATAACTGTTGGAAGCTAAAGAACCAAGGATAATGGGCAATTTGGAAGAAAATGTCCCCAACAGGTTCATAGGGAGTGGCACTATTAGGAGGTGTGACCTTGCTGGAGTAGGTGTGGCTTTGTTAGAGAAAGTGTGTCACAAGAGTGAGGTCTCAGAAGCTCAAGCCAGGTCTACTGGCTTAGTCTCTTCCTGCTGCCTGCAGATCAAGATTTAAGAACACTCAGCTCCTTCTCTAGCACTTCTGCCTGCATGCTGCCTTGGTTCCTGCCATGACAATAATGGACTAAACCTCTGAACTGTAAGCCAGCCCCCAATTAAATGTTTTCACTTATTAGAGTTGCGGCAGTCATGCTGTCTCTTCACAGCAATAGAAATCCTAAGACAGTATAGTGTTTATTCAGATTTTAGTTAATAAGATTGGGAGTAGGAGAGAAATAGATAGAAGAAAGGTAAAGATTGCATACTAGAATGACTTTGAAAAGGAAAAGTAATATGAAGCGGGTAAAGTATTGGGAGGGGAAAATGAAGATACTGTTAGCATCTGCAGATTTTAGGAACTGCTAATGCTCTGAAAGGTTATAATTAAGAAGTAAAAGGGGGGGTGCTGGAGAGATGGCTCACTGGTTAAGAGCACTGGCTGTTCTTCCAGAGGTCCTGAGTTCAATTCCCAGCAACCACATGGTGGCTCAAAACCATCTATAATGGGATCCGATGCCCTTTTCTGTCATGTAGACATACAAGTAATTAGAACACTCATATACATAAATTAATCTTTTAAAAAAAAGTTAAAGGAGGAGAAGATAAGGATGAGAGAAAGAGGTCATAGGAAGAAGAGGGGGTTAATGAGACCCGGCTGAATAGTACAGTAAAGAATGTATTACAGGCACTGGAGAGTGGTTAGTACTGATTCCTGCTCTTCCAGAGGTACTAAGTTCTCTTCCCAGCACCCACAGCAGATGGCTCACAGATACCTGTACTCTACTCCAGGGGATCTGATATAATCTTCTGGCTTCCATAGGTCCCTCCCCTATCCATAGATGTGGCATATACACACAGGCATGCACACACATACAAATAAATCATTTATTAAAAAAGAATATGTTGTATAAATTCGATGGAGAAACATAAGCAACAGTCCTAAGACCTAACTGAGCAAAACACAAACAAGCTTAAAAACCTCATGAGACAATTATGTAACAATGGAAGTTAAATAGTAGACAATGCGAGATAAAAGGAATTCTTGTGGTGTGAATTGCCGGCACAGCTGTGTCAAGGTAAATGTGAAGTTCTCAGATCTCTCTGGCTCTAGCACATTTTATGTGGCATCATGTGGGGCTAAATAATAGAAATTTATTGTACATAGTTCTAGAGGCTGGGAAGTGTAGGTGACTGGCCGTTTGTTTCCCGACTGCTCAGACACAAATAATTACACAAAACTATATTAATTACAACACTGTTTGACCAATGACTTGGGCATATTTCTAGCTACCTCGTACATCTTGAATTGACCCATTTCTATTAATCTGTGTATTGCCATGAGGCTGTGGCTTATCAGTAAAGGTTCTGAGCATCTATCTCTTACCATCACCTTGAGGATTAGGTTTTAAGGACACAGACATTCTGAACACAGCATCATGTAATAAAACACCACCACCCTTCTATTCTGACTGTTTATTTAAAAAAATTTGTTTATTATGTATATAGTAGTCTGCCTGCATGTATGCCTACAGGCCAGAAGTAGACATCAGATTTCATTACAGATGGTTATGAGCCAATATGTCATTGCTGGGAATTGAACTCAGGACCTCTAGAAGAGCAGACAGTGCTCTTAAGTACTGAGCCATCTCTCCAGCCCCCCTATTCTGATTGTTTTTCTCCATAAGCACTCATTAGAACTAAAAATGAACTGATTAGTTCTTTTTCTGTTGTGGTGGTTTGAAAGAAAATGGCCCCCAAAGGGAGTGGCACTATTAGGAGTTGTGACCTTGTTGGAGTAGGTGTGGTCTTGTTGGAGGAAGTGTGTCACTGTAGAGGAGGGCTTTAGTGTCTCATATATGCTCAAGCCACATCCAGTGAGATGGTCTACTTCCTGTTGCCTGCAAGATGTAAGACTCTCAGCTAGCTCTCCAGCACCATGTCTGCCTGCATGTCACCACGTCCCACCATGATGATAATGAACTAAACCTCTGAACTGAAAGCTACCACCCCAATTAATTGTTTTTCCTTTATAAGAGTTGCTGTGGTGTCTCTTTACAGCAATAGAAATCCTAACTAAGACAACTGTGTGAGGGCCTATAGAGCTGTGAGCCTGTTCTACCTTGACTGGAGGTCAGAGAGTTTGAAGTTATTTTTGCTCTCTCAGAGTTGTTGACAACAGGTGTAGCTACAAAGGAGAAATTCTGACACAGGGTGTGGTTAATTAGTATTTTGGCTGTAGAAGAGATCCTGCTCCACTTGGACCAAAGGTCAGAGAATTCAAGTCTATTCCTTCTATCATGTTAATGAAGTCTGTTGCCTCCCCTCCTCCCCTTTTGGAGTGAAGTAAATAAGCGTGTGGAAGAATAAACCAGGTGAATTCAGCATCCATGTGTTTCTGTCTCTAATAGCTCCTGTATCTCTATTCCTTTTGCTTAATATTTCTAATCCCCTACATCACTCATGCTTCTACCCTGGAATGTACCAGTTTTGTCGAAGCTGGCTTTCGACAGAACTGTCTCCCCCAGAGCGGAGAGTGAGACCCTGAATACTTTTTGTTCTTTCTTTAGCTCTAGAGTGTCTAATGTGTGGTTGATAACTCCCTCCCAAATGTGTTGAGCCCTACTGGGTAATGTCAGCCCTGCAATGTCCTGGGCTAAGCAGACAGTTCTTCACTAGCTAAGAGATGGCTTCTCACTCTTGTTTCGCTTTGAGGACATCTCCTCAGCATTACCCATCCCTCAAATAAAATACTCTCTTTAAATATTTCCTCCCCACAGTTTTTTGTTCTTCAAATCTTAACTCTATAAATGTTTATTGAATACAAAATAGGTTTGTATTCCTATTCTGTGTGCTGGAGATATTGTTAATAAATGAAACAGGGCCCTGCCCCTTGTAGAGCTCTCGCTTAGCTTACAGCGAAAATAAATTAATCAGGATGTAGGTACATGATGGGGGTGGGGAGGGTGCTGTTATGGAAGACAAGGCCCTGTGAGAGAGGCAGTTGAGAAGAGGAATCCTGTTTTCTGTCTTGCGGATCTGCCTTCCTTTTGTACTTAGTCCGGACCTGTTTGTCCACAGCAATAGATTTTGTTTTCATTAACTTAGTGAAGAAAATATATGACAGTGTGGTGGCTGGAAAGGCAAACAATATGCCACGTTGCCCGCGAGGTACAACCTCTGAGAGTGACTTTTCAGTAAACACAGCAAGGAGGGAACACCGCAGTGTGATTTGGTTTCCATAGCTCGGTCCCGTTATCAGGAAGCCAACCTTTCCACTGCTTATCTCCAGAGCTTCCATTTCGCTGTGCTCCTTCAGGCCTTTCTGCACCCCGTAAAGAGGCCAGAGAGGGCCCGGCTGTGACTTCTCTTGCAGTAGGGCACCAGGGCAGAACTCTAGGAAGGACGGCGTGCTCCAGGTTCATAATGGATTGGCTCTGGCTCTTCTTCCTCCATCCCGTATCATTTTATCAAGGGGCTGCTTTCCCCTTTGCACTTCTGTTTAATTATCTCTGCATCGTGGATTCCTTTTCCACCCGGGCCAGGTAGGCAGAATGGCTTATATTGCTTTTCCATCTAGAAGTACCATAATAGGGTAGAAAGCACAGAGTGTTCTCTAAATGAGAAGGCCACCCATTAACTACTCTCAATTTGTTCTTTATGCATGTGTTGTGCTTAGTAGCCTTGCTACCAATTGTTGGCTGCTTGATAATGATTGTCTATAGATTAGCAGTGGTTCTCAGCCTCCCTAACGCTGTGACCTTTTAATAAAATCCCTCATGTTGTGGTGACCTCCACACATAAAATTATTTGGTTGCTACTTCATAACTATTTTTGCTACTGTTATGAATCATAGTGTAAATATCTGATATGCAGGGTATCTGACCTCCAAAGGGGGTTGTGATCCACAGGTTGAGAATCTCTGGATTAGCACAAAACTGATTCAGAAATTAACTTCATGTTTGCATTGACTCAAAAATGGATAGATAGGTTTGTGTGAAATGGGAAATGGAGAGACATTGAAATGAGTGGTACGGGAAGTCTCGAAATGTCTACCTCTGTGCTGACCACAGATCCTGGTTAGTTTTCAGCAGTCTTAGTTTTGTAGGATTATGCGTGCCATGAAATTTAACTGTATGGAAAGTTTAGCTTGTGTATACATCTATAACAAAGTAGGAGTGTTAAAATTTGCCTTTGGTCGGCTTTTTGTTTCTTTGTTTTTAAGAAATAAGTCAAAACAAATCTTGGTAAAGTATAGCTCAGTTTGATCTAAAATTGGTGTCACTGAAGAACCGATTATACATTCTCTTTACGAAGCTCAATGCATTGGAAGCACACTCTGTTTTGTAGAGGACTTAGTGGAAGATCCTTCTGAAAAGCCCACAGTCTACTGCCCAAAGCAATAGGCCTCCTAATTTTTCTTATTTAGGAAGCTAAGGTTTTTATTTAGTGGAGCTGTGTGTGTGTGTCCATGTGTGTGCATGTTTGTGATTTTCAGGGTGGAACCCAGGACTACACATGCTGAAAATGCTCTCTACCGCTAAGCAACACTTTTTAGACCTAGGGGATAATCTTAAATAAAATCTAGCAGCATTTAATATTTGTAATTATTGGGTTTGACTAAATTAGGGTACGTTATCCTGTGTTCACAACTTGTAGATGGCCCTTATCCTTGTTTCTGGGGGATGTCGATAGGGGAACACATTTTTTTGTTTGTTTGTTTTGTTTTGTCAGACAGGGCTTCTCTTTGCAGCCCTGGCTGTTCTGGAACTCACTCTGTAGACCAGGTTGGCATCGAACTCAGAGATCTGCCTGCCTTTGTCTCTTGCATTCTGGGATTAAAAGTGTGCACCACCACCACCAGGCTTCAGGGGGATAGTTATAAAGAAACTTCATATATTTGAAGACTCATAAAGCGTTAAAGTGTGGTGAGCTTAAAAGTAAGGGTTAATTCTAGGGCTGAGATTGTCCTCAACTCATGTCCCGTTGAGGTTTTTTTAATATTTATTTATTTTGTGCGTGTGTGTCTGAGTGTGACTCTGATGAAAGTCACAAGAAGGGCATCAGATCCCCTGGAACTGAAGTTTCAGATGTTTGTGATCCACTCTGTTTGGGTGCTTGGAAAGAAACCCAGGTCCTCTACAAGAGCATAACCACACCTAACTACTGAGCCATTTCTCCAGCCCCAAGACTGTTGAGTCTTTTTTTTAATAATTTATTTTAACTTTATTTTATGTCCATTGGTGTAAAGCTACTGGCAGTTGTGAGCTGCCATGTGAGTGCTTGGAATTGAACCCAGGTCCTCTGGAAGAGCAGCCAGTGCTCTTAAACGTTGAGCCATCTCTCCAGCCCTGAGTCTTAATTTTCCCAATAAGTTCTTGTATATGGGAATAAGCTTCCTGAGACACCCGTCCTTACCTATAAAATGCAAAAAAAAGCCTATCTCTTGTACCTTGCAGCGAAGTTCAAGTTCGTGTCAGTGCTGAAATGGAGTCCAGAGCCTTGGACATGCTATCAAGGGCTCGCTACCAGAGTCACAACCCTAACCCTCGCCTTTGTCTACTTGTTTGTTTCTGACGTAGGGTCTCACTGTATACCTGAGGCTGGCCTTGAACTCATGATGGTGTGTTCTCAGCCTCCTCAGTACTGCTCATTACTAGCAGAAGGCCTAGAAATGAAATCAAAAGCCCTCAATAAGTTATACATCCTACACTGTAGACATGTGTGGGTATTTGATGTTTATGTGTGCACATGGGAGTCATTTTCATTCAAACCACCACACAGAGCAAGTAAAGGCTTAGGTCATAGTGTTAATTGGGGTGATGACCCAGAAGCTCACAAAGGAAAGCTTACGAATGGTCTGGAACTTTTATGTCATCGAGTTTCTCACACTGAGGCATCTGCTGGTGTCCCAGGAAAGCGTCTGTGGTTGACACGTGTCAGGCACTGTACCCACACCCCAGGATGTGTGTTTCTGGGTTCCAAGTACTAGAGAAAGGCAAGCTTTGATCGCCCACCTCACTGTGCCTGGCCTAACCCACTTTGCGGGCATTCTGATGCTTGCCTCCAGCTTTATTCATTTGTCAAAATCGAAATAAAAACCTTCCATATAGTGCAGAAAGAAGAACCAAATCCACACAAAATGGACTCTCCCAGACTTTGTACACCTTCCCCCTTGAGGTTTCTGAGCAAGAACTGGGACATATATTGTTGCTTCGAGGTGGGCACCTTACAGTGTTGAAGAAGAAACTATACTTTTCTTCCCTGGCTATCTGAAGACTGTTTGCCATCATGGAAGACATGTTGACCACGTGACTACTTCAGTGGCAATGAATCTTTACATTAGGAAGGCAGTGATACTAAGAAAGAAAACTGGGGGAAATTTACTAAATGGACAAAGCCATGCCAGATGGCTTCTTTCTTTTCTTTCTTTGGGGGTGGGGGACTTGCTAGTTCCTCCACACCCCCACTTTTGTTCACAGTGCTTCTCAGTTAGATCTTGAGCGGTCCCATTGACGAGCTGTTTGGGACTGTCATATCCATTGCTGTAGAGAGACACCAAGACCAAGGTAAGTCTTATAAAAAGAAAGATCGAACCCGGGGGCTTGCACGGATTCAGAGGGTTATAGTCCATTATCAGCCTGTCAGGAAGCATGGTGGCAGGCAGGCAGACAGGCATGGGACTGAGAGCTTACATTCTGATCCACAGGCAGAGAGAGAGACAGAGAGAGACAAAGAGAGAGCTGGAGACAGAGAGAGAGAGAGAGACAGACAGACAGACAGACTGGGCCTGTCGTGGGCTTTTGAAACCTCAAAACACACCTCCTCCAATAAGTTCATACCTATTCCAACAAAGCCACACCTCTTAACCTTTCCCCCAAAGTTCCAATAACCTTGGACGAAGCATTCAAACATATGAGCCGAGGGGGGCCATTCTCATTCAAATTACCACAGGCTCTTAGTGGTTATAGTCACTTGTATGACATGCATGCCAGAGTCACCGGGTCACCAAGGGAGGAAGCAGGATTTGTCTCCTGTGGCGGGAGTTTACAGGGGACGTGGGCTTTATTCCCTTCAGAACCGATGACTTGCTGAGGCGACACATGGCTTGTTTACATGTTGTATGAGATTCCTGGGGATGATGACAGTGGAATTCATTGTCCTAAGCGTCACCTCTGTGGTCTCTTTTCTTCCAGGTACCTCTTCCTCTTGGCTGGAGGAGGTGTCCTGGCCTTGGCCGCCACGGGTCCCTATGCTTTGCTTATCTTCATCCCCGCCCTCTGCGCTGTGGCTCTGGTCTCCTCACTCGGTCCACGGGAAGTCCATAGGCTGACCTTCGGCTTTCAGATGGGCTGGCAGACCCTGTGCCACCTGGGTCTTCACTACACCGAGTACTACCTACAAGAGCCTCCACCTGTGGGGTAAATGTGCCTGTTGGTTTGGTTGTACTGAGTTGGTTCTAAGCCTTGTGCATCCGGGGAGCATGCTCTAAGCTAAATAGCTTCTCCCAAGGCTCAGTCTCTTTTCCTAGACAAAGAATAACGCAGTTGGGAATAGCTCTCTTGAAAGGCTATGGAGGTAGAGATAATCAATGCAAAAGCGGCTCCATAACTGCACAGAGCCATTCCGTGGTGCTGCTGTCTAGAGACTCAGTTATCTGGCACTTGCTGTAACTGTCATTGTGCCTGGCAGTGCTGACAGTTTGCTCGTCTCAGCCTTGGCAGTTTGGGCCCAGCCAAACCACAGAGGGCCTGGCTGCTGCTGTGTGTTTTCTTTACTCCGGCTCAGCTCTTTCATCTCTCCTTCCACCCTCAAGAAGAATATTGACCCCATCTAGGGAGCAACAAAGAACCAAACCCAAGAGCTAATTACAGACTAGAGATGTGTCATGAGCCAGGGGAGTTGACAAGGTTAGGGGAATAAGTATCTTTGTCTGTGTTCCTGGTGCCCCATGGCTGTCTGCTGGCATAGGTTTGTGTCACTCAGGGAATACAGGCTATGACAGCACAGGGCAGGTTCCCTGTCTGGTTCTAAGCTATTAGCTCACTGGATTTGCCACTCCCACTGCATCTAGAATCCTTTAAGAATTATTATGACAAACCAGACTTGGTGACACCTGCCTGTAACCCCAGCACAAGGAAGTGGAGGCAGGAGGCTCAAGAGCTCAAAGTGATGCTCACATAGCAAATCGAGGACCAGCCTGGGATGCATAAGGCCTTGTCTCAAAAACAACAAACAAAAAAAATAAGGCAGTATTGGACAAGACTTCAGACTTGCAGGCTAGAGAGATGGCGCAGTGGGCAAGAACGCTTGCTGTGCAGATCTCAGGACCTGAGTTCAAACCTCAAGAATGCATGGACAAAGCTAGGCATGACTGTGTGTGCACTTGCCACCCCAGCTCTGTGTGTCTGCTGGGGGAGGAGAGGTGACAGAGGGACCACAGGGTCTGATGACAACCACTCCAGCTTCAGTATACCAAGACTCTGTATACCAAGGGAATAGGGTACACAGTGATAGAGTGAACACCCATCCCATGTTCTCCCTTGGCCTCCACACATGCATACAACACACACACAGACACACACACAGATACAGACACACACAGATACATATCACACACACAAACATACACCCAGACACAACACACATAGATATATACACACAGAGACATACATCTCACACACAGACATCACACAGAAACATAGATACACACACAAACACACAGACACAGACACACACAGATACACACACATACATACTCACCCTGATGCAAACGTCAATTGCTCATGAGCCACCCCGATGCATTTTTCAGCGCACATCTCTGTAGTGATAGGGGAGCAGGCCTGCTTTTCATCCCGCCCGGCTCCCGCACAGCT
>LOJH01021501.1:9989-22021 GCA_001685095.1 Ellobius talpinus
ATAATAATAATAATAATAATAATAATAATAATAATAATAATAATAATAAACAGAAGACACAGCCTATTGTTGGTTTGGAAATCAAGGATTTCAGGGGAAATAAGGTGAATCTGAGAGTCATAATTAGTGTAGACACAAAGGAAATTAATGATTAGGGTGGTGGATTTCTTCAGGAGAAATAGAAACAGCAAGGAACATACTTTTTAATTCTAGAGTGTTCCTGGCTAAAAGGTGCCCATCTCTCTTCAGGATAGCATCATCTGAGACCCTCAGCAGAGCTCCCATCTCTAATGCACCTGATTAGATGGTGCCAACCCTTTCAACTTCCAGAAATCACCAGCCGCGAAGGATGAACACAGGTGGGCGGATGCTCTGAGGTCCTCATTTACATTCCTTTCCCGGCCCTGAGTTAAGTAGGCATGTGCAATAGTATTTCTGTAGCACTTGGAGTCTCACCTGCTCGTGTCTGTGGGCCTTCAGCACCACATCGTTTGCAACGTGAGCTGCTGGCACACACTGGGGCAAGTGCAGGCTTCACAGTCTGATTCCTCCCAGGGCTCACAAATGGATGCAGAGTCAGAACCTTAGCTGTCTGAAGGATGGTTCTCTGTCTCTGCCACCATCCAGGAAGCAGAAGTGTTTCTGAGGAGGAAGCTGCAAGCAGAAAAAGCTGAAGGTCTTCCAGCTAAGTCTTTATTTCCCTCCTTTTCAGCAGGTTGCTGCTCAGAATTTCCTCTCAGTGACACTCCTTGAAAAAGAAAGAAGACTCCCAGTGCATCCCAAAGGAGTTTCTAATTTTGAGCAAGAAGAGGGTTCATCAGTAGCCTGATTTATATTCCTAGAAAGATTCTGAGTGGCAGTTACTTGGGGTCACAAGGAAGGATGCCACTGTGCATCCTTAGGAAAGGGCATGCAGGAAGAAAGGGCATGCAAGAATCCCTTCTGCATTCTGGAGTTCACATAGAGATGGTGGGCTAGCACGGAGAGGCTTAGACAGCAAAGCACTCCCCTACTCCCTAAAATACGCTCCCAGCAAACCTTGAATTCGTCACCCTGTATCAGTTTCGGAGACACATCTGTTTGTATCTGCCAAAGAAAATGGGAGTCTCTAAAAGAGAAAACAAGCTGCATGCAGCCTGCCTTGCATGCTTACAGAAGTGCTCCTGTTGCTGCATTTTGGTGCATTGTGTGCTGCTTGCCTAGTTGCCTGGGTGCAGGGCTCTCCCAGCATGCTGAGCTCCTTTTCAGCCTGGCATAGGAGACACCCCTTTCTCTGGCAGCCAGGGGACTATTTGAAAGAGCCATCTTTACCTGAGATTGCTTGTATATTTTCCACCCCTGGCCCCTAATTGTCTTTGTAATGATTCCATTTAAAGGACACCTCTTAACCTACACAACCTGCCTTAAGTCCTCTTCAGAAATAAATAACACACATCACCAGGCTTTGCTGGAGATGCACCTGTCGCCTACAGGCTGCAGGTGACTTCAGCACCTTCCATAAAACTGTGTAGGGTGCAATTAAACACCACAGGATATTCCAATGCCCTGCAGCAGTATGAAAAAAATATGCTGTTTATCCTAAAGCCCCAAATATCACCTGTCAAGTTCCCTTCCTCCCACTCTGCCACAACACTTAGGGAAAGACACAGATTTCTCCCTAGAATTTGTTGTTCTCCTTGTTCTTGACTTGAAGTGACAATTTCCTGAGTGAAGAGCCCGAGGCTGCAATGCAAACAGGAGACAGAGAAAGTCTACCTACTAGCAACAAGTGGAGAAAGCTGGCTCTCAGTGAGGCCCAGTATGTCTCCACCTGCTACTTGTCCATCCTCCCCACAATATCTGATTCAAAGATCTTATTTACTCCCAAAGGCTTTCAGGTCCCCAGCTCAGAACCGTCTCCTTTGCCTTGTGTTCTAACAAAGACGAACTGCCTGTTAGCTTCCCAAACACAGTCTGTCACCTTGCCCTCTACAAGCAACTTCAGCCTTCCAGCTTCTCCCTTCTCCCCACACAGGAGCTGGAAGGATTGTTTTCTAGCACCCATGTGATTCAATTTTTTTCTTCCTGTAGTATAATATTCACTTATCTACTAAAAAATCTTCATTTCTAAAGCCAGGAAGGCTGGTGCTAAGGGAGTGAACTGTGAGTTGGAGGTCAGCCTTGGCTACGTACTGAGACTCAGGCTCAGAACACACACAAAGACAGAAAGAGAGGAAAAAGGGGAAGGAGGGAGGAGAGGAGAGACCATTCATTTCATTCTGGAGCACTTTGGTTCCCTTTCTACGTTCTGTAGTGCTAGAAAGAGCCCAAAGGGTCAGCTCTTCCCTATAGGTCATGAATTCCTGGTAGCTTCATGGACATTGCATATCGGGGCCATGTCACATGTTGCCTGAGTAGAGCTTCTCTTGTCCTCTGTCTACAACCACAAATACCAGGAAAGTGCCTCTATTTGTGTTTCTGGGAAAACATTTCACGGTCACCAGTGTATACTTCTCTCTTCTCCACCTTGGGAAATTTGGAGGCTCCTAAAGTCCCACAGGGCAGTTACTCAAGGCAAAACCAGGGTGTGAATAAATAAAAAAATCCGAGAATCGAGGCTTTTAGTGCGCATCCAAATGAGCAATGTCTAAGTGGGCAGAGACCCACCCAGAGCACAGCAGTGTCCAAGAACTTCACTTTGTTGATGGAATCCTAAACTGAATCATCTGAGAAGCATCCATTTAAAAATGTCTTGGCATGAGTGTTTATACAGTTATAGAAGCTGCTGGAGCTTGTGCAAGATCTTTGATCCACTCATCCCTTCCAATTAAGTGGCCAAGGCCAAGAGAAACAAATTTCATGAAGTCAAGGTGTCTCACTAGGGCCAGACCTTCTGTTCCCTGGCCCCACCCTCCCACTCCTCATCCAGGGGTCCAGGTTCACTCACACGACTGTGCATTAGACACAGGGGAGAAATTCTGCACTCGTCATGAGGGTGGGGAACAGTTGCACCTCTCCCAGCTGGGGAAGCTGCAGTAAACACAGAAATTTTTGCTGGCCAGCCACAGCGAGACCAAAAGCCCCTGTTCTCTCTCTCTCTCTCTCTCTCTCTGCCAGAGAGCTGCACATGGGGCTCCTATTTCTGAAGGCTCTTCACTGCACACTCTCTTCATCCCCCAACTAAGATAAAATGAGACGGATAAAGGGACACACCCTCCACTATTGCCCAGCAGAGGTGTTACTGGGAATTCCGAAAGCTGGTTGGAGTTCTTGCTGTCTTGTTGAATTAAAGAAGCATTTGAGAAGTGTACACAAATAGCAAAGTAACAGAAGATTTTATTCTGAAATAGGTGGCAGTGCTGAGTAGACACAGCGCAGGGAAAAAGTAGGCCCTGGTGGCAGTGATAATCAAGAGTACCGGATTACTAGGGCTTCCTTTTATGGTTCAGATGGAGGAGGAGATGTTTGGTAGTAGTGGGTGTGGGTGGTTTTCTGTTCGGATTGACAAACCTGAGTGAGATAAGCCTTTGCTCACAGCACCAAGTCATTTTCTATGATCTATGTGGTTTTAATGGTATGTATGCCCAATCATACATATGCACAAGAAGGTAAATAGAGGTTGTCTCTAACAGTTCATCAAATGATAGAGATAGCTTAATGTACATACACCTGAAACCAGTTCAGGCTAGATAATCTCATTGTCTCTAGTTCCAGCAAGTGTTTGGCCACAAAAGGGGAGCAGTTATGAGGCCGCTAAGGAGCTGGGAAAGTAGAATGAAGAGTGTCTTTGTTTGGACAGGGATCCAGGTAGCTCTGTATAGGCAGAGGTATGAGTGCAAACCTTCCTTGGAAACTATCTGCCTCAAAACCCCTTTGCAACCAGAGCCTTAATAGGCAAGTACTGTGGAAACTAATATGGAAGCTCCTTAAACACACACACACACACACACACAAAACTATCATGTGATCTAAACAACTAATGAATATGTACTAAGTCAGCATTACACAGAAATACTTGCACACTGATGTTTATTGTAGCACTATTCATAATAACCAAGACATGGAATTAGCCTAGATGCCCACTAACAGTTGAATGGGTAAAGTAACTGTGCTAGACACATGCAATGGAATTTCATTCAACAGAAAAGAAAGAAATTATGACATGCATGGGGAAATGAATGGAACTGTAGGTCGTTATATGAAATAATTCATACTCATAGAACTAAAGAATGCTGTGGAACAATGGTCTTATACACTGTAAAGATTTGTTACTTGTACTGGTTTAATAAAACACTGATTAGCCAGTAGCCAGGCAGGAATTATAGGCAGGAAGACCAGAATAGGGGAATTCTGGGAAGAGGAAAGGTTCAGTCTGTAGCTGTCACTCAGACATAGACGAAGCAAGATGAGAATGTCTCAGTGATAAAAGGTACCAAGCCTTGTGGCTAACACAGACAAGAATTATAGGCTAATGTCAGATGTAAGAGTTAGTTAATAAGAAATACTGAGCTACTAGGCCAACCAGTTTATAAGTTATGTAGACCTCTGTGTGTTTCTTTGGGACTGAACAGCTAAGGACTAGGCAGGACAGCCTCTGTCAACAAAAGAAGGCAAATAGAGATGCCTAAAGGAAAACAGGGACCAAGAGAGAGTAATTGAATATATAATAATGACCAGGAATTCAGGTCATTCTCATCTACATAGAGCAGTGGTTCTCAACCTGTGGGTTGTAACCCCTTTGGAGGTCAACCGACCCTTTTACAGGGGTCAAATAACAGATATCCTGCACATCAGAATTATGATTCATAACAGTAGCAAAATTGTAGTTATGAAGTACCAACAGAAACGATTTTATGGTTGGTTTCTACCCAACATGTAGACCTATAATAAAGGGTTGCAGCATTAGGAAGGTTAAGAATCATTGACATCAAGCGTCAGGGGGAGGCTAAAATATTATAGATTCTGTCTCAACCTGCTTCCCAAAATAATTCTTGTGCCAGTAGATACATAGATCTAGGACTTGGATCTGGTGTTTTACTCCAGAGCTAACATTATTAGTATAAAACCATGCTGCTGACTACCCTGTGAGATTATGAATAAATGAACAAATAATAAGATACTATATTAGAGGCTAGAAAGCTTAAGGCTGAGTAAAAATTGACCGGGAACCTATAGGGCATCTTATATGCACATAGGATACAATCATTTTCTTTGCAGAGGAATTACCATGAAATAAAAGAATAGAGGCTTGCTGTGAGAAAGGTAAAATGGCACAGTCACTTTGTAAGACACAGTAGTTTATAAAAAGCTAAACATGGATTTGCCATGTGAATCAGTATTTCCACTCTTCAGGATGTACTTGCCCAAAACGGAGTGGGGCAGAGAGGGAAAGTACATGAACATTCAGAGCATCGCAATGAACAGAAGGTAAAACTAACTCAATATCCATCAGCAGATGAATAAATAAATTGTGGCATATCTATGCAATGGCATATTATTTAGCCAATAAAAAAGGATTACAGCCATTATATGCTCCAATGAGAAACCTGAATACCCCCGAAACATTTCTCGAAGTTAAAGATATGAAACACGAAGGTCAAACATTGTATGTTTCTATTTGTGTGAATATACAGAGTAAGTAAATCCATAGGGACAAATAGGGTATTCTTTCTCTTGCTAGGGGCTTAAGGAAGGGAACAATAGAGAGTAGATGCTGAAAGCTTTTCATCAAGGGTGATAATATTTACTATTGAACAGGGCAGAGGAGGCAGTTATATAACATTGTGAATGCTCTAACCATCACTAATTCATTTTTAATGGTCAAGCCTTGACTAATATATTTTGTATGGTGGAACATTTGTCTCAGAAATAATGATATTAAAGGAATGCTACAAACAAAAAGGGAAATTACTGATGGATTTCTAGCAGATGTAGAATTTAGCCCAGAGTTTCAGTGGCAGCTGGGATTAAGCTGGACGCAGGCTTGAGAGCTCAAAGCAGTGAGTGAGCTACCTGCAGTCCTGGACAGAAGACATCTTCACTGTGAGAGCAAATCCTGGTGGTCAGCATGACTGGAGTCAGAATCAACTAAGCGACTTATTGCTGGGTGGGCCCTTGACAGTGTCCCCCGAAAAGATTGACTGAGGAAGGACGACTGACCATCCCCGCAGCAGACTGTACCTTCTGGCTGTGGGCTTTCACTCCTTGCTGTCTATGAGTGCATCTGCTCTGCTGATGCTCATCTTTCCACCATTCTCCAACATCAGATCCAGATTTCTCAGCCTCCATAAGGCATGGGCAGAAGAGCAGCGACCCTCTAACAACCTCCTTGCTTCCATGCCAGACTGGGACTTCCAAGACATCTAGTCAGGTAGACTGAGTACTACTGGATTCTCACACTCCAATGATGGACTGCCTAGCCTCTATCTTGAACTCAGTCTAATAAGTCTCCTTCACAATATGTATTCCTTCTATCAACTCCGTTCCTTGGGAACACCCTAACTAATGCATTTCTCTCTGCACTTTCTTACATAGCTGGCCTCGAGATTACCTCATTTCACCTTGTCCAAAACCTCCACATAGCACTCAGTGGCTTTAGAAATTAGCAAGGACACTCTACATGTTTGCAGAAGGCTTTATATAAATTGTGTGAAAAGGGATACTTACTGAAGAGCGATGTGCTAATATTAGAAAAACTGGGGCAGGTTCCAAATGACTCAGACAGCCACAAAGCTCCCCAGATTTGTCTGGGGCTTGTAGTCAAATATGGTTATCCAGGTCTTGGGTGGCTCAACCCAGTCCCAGTAGGTACCTACAAATGTCATTCCATCCACTGCAACCTACCTAACTCTGATCCATCATCCATCAGGACTTTATCCATGACACAGGTCAAAGATCTCAGCAAGGCTGCATCAGGGACCCTTGACCCTATAGAAGGATATACCTATGAGGATATAAAGATGGCCACCAACATTACACAGCTCTGTGGGGAAAAAAGGGGGGAAGGGAGGACAATGACAATGGCTTCTTCATGGCAGAAATCTATGACTCACTCTTGGGCTGGGTCTGCCTTCCTTCAGCAGCAGACTGAGGAAGTGTCCTAGGACAAGGGAGTTGTCCTATTCATCTGCTCTCTTGGGAAGGGTTTGAAGAGCACTTAGGAACTCTAGGAACTGCCCCAATATTGGCCTTGTTTTCTAACTCTGAGCACAAGGTCCCTTCTGTAGTAGCTTCTCCAAGCTGCTTTGGTCACAGCAAGGACCCTGGCCCATCCCCACCAACCTTCAGGACCAGTTTCTGTGGTGGAAAGGAGTAAAGATGCTGTGGGACATTGGTCTGTATTCTGTCAATTATATTTTAAATAAACACTGATTGGCCAGTAGCCAGTCAGGAAGTATAGGCAGGACAACCAGACAGGAAGTAGAGGCAGGGTGATGAGAAGAGAGAATTCTGGGAAGAGGAAGGCGTGGTCCACAATCCTATCCCAGTCACAGAAGAAGTAAGATGTGACTGCCTCACTGAATAAGGTACCAAGCCNTGGCCAGTAGCCAGTCAGGAAGTATAGGCAGGACAACCAGACAGGAAGTAGAGGCAGGGTGATGAGAAGAGAGAATTCTGGGAAGAGGAAGGCGTGGTCCACAATCCTATCCCAGTCACAGAAGAAGTAAGATGTGACTGCCTCACTGAATAAGGTACCAAGCCATGTCGCTAGCATAGACAAGAACAATGGGCTAATATAAGTTATAAGAGTTAATAAGAAGTATGAGCTACTAGGCCAATCAGTTTATAACTAATGTAGACCTCTGTGTGATTGCTTTGGGACTTAACGATTGCAAGAACCAGACAGGACATAAACCTCAGTCAACATAAAGAGATATGTTCTGCTCAGTTGAGAAACCACATTCAGCCCCTATGGAGAGAGCGATAGCTAAGTGTGCAAAGGAACGCATGTAGCTGGGAGCTTTGCCTCAAATCTACCAACCCGAGGACAAAGCCAGTCCTTCTTTTCCTTCCTGCAGAAACAAAAATAGCAGTAAGAAGGCTCATCTCTTTTTCAGTCAAATGCATCACCAGCCCAGAGACCTCTCCTCCACACCCTCCTTCTAGCCTTCCCGTTTGCCTTTTCACTGGGGAGGACAGGTCAAAGGAAGCTGTCTTTCCCACCTTACACTGGGCATGCCTTTCTTTCTTTATCCGTTCACTCAGAGGGCGAGGGACTTGCCGTAATATTTATCCTGTATTGTCTCATTAACATTGTGCGTGCACATATAGAAACTAGTGGACCAGATACTGAGCCAGGCTATCCCCACGCATTCACCAACAACATCCAGGGCTTTGTTACCTCAGGATCAACATACACATGAATCAAAACTGTTGGCATGTATTGCAGTTCTGTTCCATGCCAAGCACAACACTAGGTGCTTTAAATATACTTGTCCCATATTTCTATCTACTATGGAGAATAAGTATTCTGTTGTGTGGGATGGTTGGGGATCATCTGTGTGTCCTCAGCCTGTCTTCTTTCAAAGTCATGCCAGTTAGTGAGTTAGTGTGTGCTGATACACTCCCACAGCCCCACTGAATGACCTTTCCTGTTGTTGTCTTTAACCCACATGACATACTGACCATGTTGACATCCCCACTGAATGACCTTTCCTGTTGTTGTCTTTAACCCACATGACATACTGACCATGTTGACATCCCTTCCGCAATAGAATAGTTTTCTCTTGGCTCTCTTGATTTTAAACTTTAGGGTCTTCCTCCTACCAGATAACTTTGGCCATGGTGTTCCTGGGCTCACAAAAAAGTAGAGAAGTTAGTTCTGGGAACTGGGGATCACACCCTGAGCTCCACTGCCTACTAATTGTGACAGGACAAAATTATTTCATCTTTCACTACTTAGTTTACTTCACATGGTTATTGTAAAACTCAAGAAATATACATAAAGTATAATTAAGAGGCTTCTTACCACAGAGTAAGTCCCCAGTTATGGCTAACTGTTGGAATTATCACTTATTACTTGTGTTACCCAGGGTTATTGTACTGCCTCTAAATTTTTAAGTTCCGTTGAGCCATTGGCATTCCTTTTTTCCCCTCACTCCTGCCTAAGGCAGCCTCATTCATCTCCCTGGCTTTGTGTCATCTGTACCTTGGCATCTCCAAATTCCTATCTCCCACCCAGATCGCCTGTAAGCTGCAGGCTCACTTATCCAACAGCTCCGTGACACATCCATTCGGATGCCTCGCAGGATCTCAACTGACAGGGCTAAACCCGAACACTCACCTTCCTCGAGCCCCCCCTCGTTTGTCTTTATCACACACAATGGCACCATCGTCTGCTGCTGCTTAAGTAACAAACGCGGAATCATCCTTGACACTTCTCTTATGGGTGCCTCCCACCTGGAATTCATTACCACGGGCTTCCAGTTTCACCTCCAAGATACATCTTCACCCCTTCCCCCTTCTCTCCATTTCCCATGGCTGTCACTGTTGTCGAGGTGGCAAGCACCTCTGTTTTACTTCTTACCAGACAGATCCTTTGTTCCTTTGTCATACAGAACACTGCAGAGGCTGTGCTTTTGATATTGTTCTAGTGTTAATCGAACCATCAATCAGCTTCTGCTGAAAACACCACTCTACCTTCCTACCATCTAGCCCAAACTCAGTTTCTCTTAGTGATCCTCAGCTTCTCCAGTCTCCTCTTGCTCATCCTACACTGGGGCAACCAACCTCCATCCTTCCCTCCTTCCTCCACTCCTTTCCTCTCTCCCACCCTCCTCGGCTTCTGCAGTCTCTTCTTACTTAAACTTCCTTGTGCCATGGTCAAGTTTTGTGACCTAGAGCCCTGTTCAATATGGCTAGGTTTTGAGGGTTAGGGTTTTTGTTGTTGCTATTTTTTTCTTCTTGCCTTTTAAAATTCTTTTTCCCCTTTATCATCATTAGTGCATTCTGTGCTTTTATGTTCCTGTGTTGAGTGTGGGCATCTGTGTGCCATGTCACTCACATAGATGCAAGAGGACAAGCCAGTGCAGCAGTCCTCACCTTCCGCCTTCTTTGAGACAGGGTCTCTTGCTGTTTTGTTGTGTACAGCATGTTAGCTAGGCTATAAGCCAGATTCTGAAGACTGTCCTGTCTCTGCCTTCTGTCTCCCCATAGAGATGGGATTACAGTCACACATACTGGGATTACAGATGCTACAGAAGGCTTTTACACAGGCCCTACAGTTCCAGAATCAGGTCCTTGTGTTATACGGCAACATTGAGCCATCTCCCTAGCCCTGTATATTTGTGATATAGGTTCTCATAGAGCCCGGACTACCTGCAAAGTCAGTATGCCTGCCTCCAGCAGGCCTGGGATTACAGGTCTGTACCACAATTCCTGATACTCCTCGTATTGTTTTTAATGTACAAAGTCTATGATATTACAAAGGAAACCAAAGATAGCAAAAATTAGTAGCATACATAGGCAGACAGCATATGAGAAATCTCTGAGCCTTTCTCTCAGTGTCCCCTTGCACCTGAAACCACTCTAAAATCTTCAGGCTATTTTAAATATATATTTGTAGTATAGTAAAAATATATGGGCATCTTTGTTATGTATTTGCTTATACAATTCAACAATGGGTGTAATAACTGTCATAATTCTATTGAATGTGATCCAAAACAGCCATTCTATTGGTGGCAAAGTCACAGACATTGCAAACAGTAAATTCCAATCTCATGCAACCCAAAAGCCTTATTTGTGCAGACACTTTTCCCCACGTGCTTTCACTGAGTAGCTTCCTGCATACCCTTAAGCTTCACCATGACCTTCCCCTCTTCCTCCCCCACTAAGTGCAGATCCTGCAAACTTCACCCATTAAGACCAATTTCTATGCCCCAAAATTTTTCTAATGTTCTACATTTGAGTACATTTCTCCACATGATCTGGATCTTTATCGGACACCGCAGTGAAAAACTTGCAAAAGGAAGGAGCAAGGCCTACCTTGCTCAAGTGCACAGCATCCAGGATCTAGCAGAGGTGATTCAGAGAATTACTGAACAAAAGCATGAGTTTATCACTGGTGAGCAATGGAACATGGCTATAACAACCTCAATTCCAGAGTTTGTTTATGTCCCCTTCTTGCATCACACTGAATGGAACCCATGGGTCTGCGAATGTGTGAGCCTTATACCATCATCCACTGACCTCTCTAATTGGTCAAAAAGTTGTCTGTTCAACTTAGCTTGAACTCCAGGAAGAATACCTTTACCAAAAGGTATCTCCAATGTTGAAAACCATTAGTGAACACCAGAGCCTGTACTTTCAAGTTACTTTTATTTGGTGAAACTTTAAATGATTTCAGATACATTCCTGATTGAAGTAGAAAATTATGATGATAATGAGACTAATAAGCATTGAGTGTTATATCTATATATATATATACATATATGATCATCTAGTCCTTATATTCCTACTTCAGAGTTTAAGAATGTAGAGGATGAACTCAAACTTCACCTTGCACCCCTCTACCATGTCACATAATTGTTTTAAAACTCTTTCCATCTACCCTAAGAAGCTAAGATCTGATTGAAAAAAGAGACTCTTTTACACAAATAGATTCTCAAATGGATCATACCTTAACTCAGTCACTTCAAATGATACAATCCCTAAGATCAGTATGTCATCGAATACACGAGTTTTCTGTGTGAACAATCAAAAAGCAATGATATCAACTCAAAGTTCAAAACTTGAATCCCTGCCTGGGTAAAGAGTAGATAGGAGTCATCACATCAGTGAGAAAGGAAAAAGAGTGGAGGGACAAGTAGGGGAACGGTGACAGATGGAGGTGCCAGATTCTAGCCCAGAGTAACAAGGCAAAACAAGTCAGACTAAGAAAGACTTTGATTACATGTTTTCTTTCATTCATGTAGGTACACAAACTACAGATATAAATGATGATCATGATAGATAGATAAACAGATGATAGATAGATATATAATTGCTAGAGAGATGGTTACTAGATAGATGATATAGATAGATAGATAGATAGATAGATAGATAGATAGATAGAT
>LOJH01021502.1:0-20282 GCA_001685095.1 Ellobius talpinus
GCTCCTGCTCCTGCTCCTGCTCCTGCTCCTGCTCCTGCTCCTCCTCCTCCTCCTCCTTCTTCTTTTCCATCAGCTTCAGAAAGGGTTTCAAAACTGGAGACTGCACCCCAGCAACCAGAGGGAGGTTCTTCAGCCCTGGCCACCTGCTATTAAGGAAAGACTCTATCTCAAAACAGCTTATAATCACCACAACAGAAACAATCCACATCGAACTATGGTTGGTCTGGTAAGTTGAAAGCTCTGCCCCACACTGACAGTTCCCACAACTCCCTTTGGTGAGGGTTCAAAATGCAAATTTTCTTCCTTTTCCATAGCAAACACGCAGACTTAACTTTTCTTATAACATAAAGGCAGTGAGAAATTAATAAACTCAATCCAGAATCTTGCAAAAGCTGACTGTTTATAAAATTAACTCTTTGGTTTGGTTTTATTTTTCTTGTTTTTATGAAAGCAATATATGCTTACAACAAATTATGAACTGCTAGAAAGGGTAAATGAAAAGCAATATTTCTTTTTCATTTAGGTGGTGTAAGAGGTCCTTCTGTTTTTGTGTTGCTTTCATTGATTAATAAAGGACTGCTTTGGGCCTGTTGATAGGGCAGAACTTAGGTAGGCGGGGAGATGGAAAACAATGCTGGGAGAAAGAAAGGCAGAGTTGAGAGATATGCCATGGATTCCCCAGAGACAGACACTGGGAATTTTACCCGGTAAGCCACTGCCACATGGCGATACACAGATTAATAGAAATGGGTTAAATTAAGATGTAAGAATTAGCCAATAAAAAACTAGAGCTAATGGGCCAAGCAGTAATTTAATTAATACAGTTTCTATGTGGTTATTTCAGGGCTAAGCTAGCTGGGCAGCTGGGACAAACAATCAGGCCCTCCTTGCAACATTTAGGTTTATTCCTCAGGTGTACAAGACAAGGTTTCTGCATATTTTTCTAGAAGTGTCCTATTGGGTATGCCCCAAGTGTCCCAGTCCATCAAGATAAAAAGACATTCACTTGTAGCCTCCCTTGCTAGAATGAAAATGACTTAGCATATTAGTCACCTTGGAACACATTTCCACGGTGCCAGGGCCTTGTTACAACAAAGCCATACACCACGGCATGGTTTCTGGAGGACCAGAAAAGTCAGTGAAACTCTCAGTGGATGGAACTGTAAAAGAACTTGATTATTTCATTAGAAGAACAGAAGTGTGCCATCGGTCCACACCAGAATGTCAACTCATTCCTTTGAAGCAATGGTGTCTGTTATTTTATCCTTTTGTATCTGCGGAACTGTGTAAGTTGTTCACAAAGCATTGGATATTGATTTTTCTTTGAAAATTAGAAACAGTGATTTCAATAGCTTTGTTGAAATGACATTCACACACAATATAACTAATCTTTTCAAAGCATGCTATTCAATATTTTCATACATTCACAGAAATGTGTACCCATCACCACCATCAACCTGAGAACATTTTGTTATCTTCCAAAGAATCCCCACAATCCTTAGTTACAGTGTATAGGTAGGTGTTTGACTTACAAGCTGAAACTATATATCATGAGATATCCAGTTTTTAAAATAAGCAAATATCTAGTAAAGATTTTGACCTAACACATCCCTATTTTCTCTCTCTGGATTTGCCTGTGCTCATCTTTCAGATAAATGGAATCATATTGTAGTGGTTTGAATAGGAATGGCCTGTTTGGATGCTTGGTTATTAGGGAGTGGGACTACTTTACAGAGATTAAGAGGTGTGGCCTTGTTGGAGGAACGTGTCATTGGGGGTGAACTTTGGGGTTTCAAATTCCCAAGCCAGGCCGAGTATCTGTCTCTCTTCCTTCTGTTTACTGATTTAGATGTAGAACTCTCAGCTCCTTCTCCAGCACCATGTCTGCCTGCATGCTGTTGTGCTTCCTACCATGCTGATAATGGATTAAGCATCAGAAACTGTGATTAAATCCTTTCCTTTATAAAGAATTGGTCATGGTGTCTCTTCACAGCAATAGACAACCTGACTAGACACATATGATATGTGTTTTTTGTGGCTCACATCTTTCACATGATGTGCCTTGCAGGTTTATTCACCTTATGATCACATATAGGTACCCCCTCTTACATTTGATAGCTGATGGTAGCTAATGATGCTGAGCATCTTTTCATGTGTCTGACAATCATTTTGTGCATCCTCCTAAGAAAAACATATAATCAATCCCATCACTTCCCAATTGGGTTGTCTGTTAATTTTGGACCTTTACATATTCTAGCTAGAAATTCCTTATCAGATATATGAGTTGCCAAATTCCCTGCCCCCTGTAGGTTGCCATTTCGGCCTTTCTGTGGTCTTCTAAGCATAAAGGCCTTAAATCATGATAATGTCCTGTTTGTTTATTTTCCTCCTGTCACTTTGTGCTTTGATGTCACTTGTGAGACTCCCGAATTAAGCCAAGCTTCCAAAGAATAAGATTTATGTCCACATTTTCTTCTATGAGTTTTATGGGTTTTTTTTTTGCTTTGACATTTATGTCTCTGATCCTTTTAAAGTTGATTTTGTATATGCTGAGAAGTAGGGGGTTCAAGTTCATTTTTGTTTGTGGATATCCAGCTGTCCCAGAACTATTTGTTGATGGGGCTGGAACATGCTTTGTCACCCTTCTCAAAAGTCCAGAGAAGCAAGAGATCATTCCTGGTTTCTCAGTTTCCATCACAGGCGTACTTATCTACCCCTATGAGGATGCCCCCCTCTTCTGAGCGATCTGCCACTGTAAGTTCTAAAGTCAAGACGCATGAACTTTCCAGCGTTTTGTTTTTCATTTTCAAAACTGTCATAGCTATTCTGGATCCTTTGCACTTTAGGATTCAAAATTTGAATCAGCTTTCCAATTTCTGCAAAGCAGTCAACCGAGACTGTAAAAAGGATTGTTTAGAATCTGTGGATCAATCTGGGGAATATTGTCTTCTTAACAACATTGTATCTTCTAATCCATGAACATGCGATGTCCTTCCCTTTATAAAGGTTTCTGTGATTGTCTTCAGCAACGTTTTGCTGTTTTCAGAGTATGTTTTGTTACAAACTTATTATTTTTACTTTTGTAATTGGGAATTTTTATCCTAAGACTATTTCTGTTTGTTCATTTATGCGGTAAAGAACACAAATTGATATCTGTGCATTGACTTATATCTTGTAAATTTGTTGAATTCATTGATTACTTCTAATAGTTTTCCTAATTTTCATATAGAAGATTCTGTTGTCTACAAATATAGATAAATTTGCTTCTTCATATCCTATCTTCATACTTTTTTCACTTTCTTGTCAAATTGCTGTGTAGACAGTCCTGCAGGCAATGTTGCATACAAGTAACAACACTGGGTAGTCTTATCTTTCTTCTGATTTTAGGGAAGCAATATTCAATCTTTTACTATTAAGTATGATATTATCTGTGAGTTTCTCTAATTAGGTTCAGAATGTTATCATCTATTCCTAATTTACTGAGTATATCTTATACGGAGGCAGTGTTGGATTTTGTCAAAAGCCTTTTATTACATGTATTGAGATGATCATGTGCCTTTTGTCATTATTCTAATGCATATACCACACTGTGCTGATTGATTCTCGAATGTTAAATGCTCAAGAATAAATCCCACTTGAGCATAGTACATAATCATTTTTCTGTGTTGCTAGTATTTTTGTCAAGGACTTTCATGTCTGTGTTTAAAGAGATACTTTTGATTTTATTAACAGAATTGGTTGAAAAATTAGAGCACAAGTGTAGTGGCATTTCATTTGCATTTTAATAAATAAAGTTTACCTGAAGATCAGAAAAGTAAAACAGCCATGCTGGCCAGGCTTATAGACCAGGCAGCAATGACACGCACCTTTAATCCCAGTAGCCACACTAGCTTGCCATAGAAACCAGGTGGTAGTGGTACATGCCCTTATTCCCAGAACAAGAGAGGATTATAAAACAGGAGGTGATAGCTCTTAGTCTCAATCTCATTCTAAAGTTTCCTGGAGGCAGGATACCATTTTCAGACTGAGGTCAAGGTAAGAGCCATTGGCTGGCTGTTTAGCTTTTCTGACCTTCAGGTTGAACCCCAATATCTGTCTCTGAGCTTTTATTAATCAGTACATTATATAATAGACTACTGCAATCTGTCAGTAAACTATTGCTACACACAATTATGTAGATAAATTCATGGATATAAAGTTGAACAAAAGAACCCAACGTAAGTTGGGCAATGGTGGTACATGCCTTTAATCCCGGCACTCAGGAGGAAGAGGCAGGTGGATCTCTGTGAGTTTGAGGTCAGCCTGGTATACAGAGTGAGTTCCAGGACAACCAGGGTTATACAGTGAAACCCTGTCTTGGAAAAACAACCAAACAACCAACCAAACAACCAAACAAATAAACCAAACAATCCCCCAACAACATAAAACAATACTTTCTGTGTAATCTTGTTTGCATCAAGTTCAAAGCCCAGCAAAACGCACCTACTGTATAAGCCAAGAGAGTGGTCATCTTCAGCATATTGAGTAAAGTAAGAGAGACCTGTGGGGACTGGGAGGATCCTGGTAACATTTTATTTTCCCAGATATTCATGAGTTAGACAGACGGTTTGAATGCATGTATTCAGTGAGCAGGCACAGGGCAGTTTCAGGTACTTTTCTGTTATGAACGGTTCCGAAGAGGGAATGTTGAGCTTTTGAGATGTTTTCAACATAGCTGTACCTCATCTCACTTGCTGTGTCAAGGCGGTGCCCTCTTTGGTGTGTGTGTTTATATGCATTTCTGTGCGTGCACATGCTGTATGAGTGTGGCGTACGAGCCAGAGAAGGGTGTCAAGTCTCATTCTCTACCTTATTCCCTTGCAACAGGTCTCTCTCTGAAACTCGAGCTAGGCTGGCGGCCAGCAAGCTCAAGTGGCCCTTCTGTCTCTGCTCCCACATAGCCCCGGGACCACAGGCAAGCATACATTCATGCCCAGTCCCTTACTGGGTTCAGGGATTTGAACTCAGGCACTCATGCCTGTGTTGCCAGCTCTCCTACCCAAAAGCTGTCTCCTCAAGCCCTGCATGTTTTCTTTACATCACAAGATTAGCAAAGTTTAACTTCTTCTTTGCTCCAAACCATAGACATCTTGGCAAATAACACCTCCTGAGTTCCCAGGGGCTATCAGCTTTTATCATCCACTCCTTCCCCGCCAGTCCCATAACAAATACCACAGCTTCCACTGCTGAAGCGGTCCCCTCAGGAATTCATTGTAAAAGGGCCTCACTGTACTTTGAAAGGCAATTTGAAATTCTTCACGACAAAAGGTTCTATATATATAGGAGGCTATATAATGGACTTGGCTTTCAACTTCTTTCATTTAAGCCTTAGCAGAAACATGAATCTACTATATTAGCATCATAAACCAATAGGTGCTATATAAGTGCTGAATAGAAATATTCTGGGTGAATTAAATTGCAAATATAGCCATGTATGAGCTAAGTGCTTTAGCAAGTATTATGCAAACATTGATTAATAAGGTAATTATGCTCAATTAAAATAATAATGCCATTTCTTCCATATTCTTCCAATTCTCCAGATACCCATTTTCTCTATTATGTGATATGACTCAGCCATCTAAATTCCAAGCCTGAATGCAAATTTCCAAGAGATGTGCTTTTGGAAGAGTATCATCTTTTTTTTAGGGTAATACCAAACAAAATCCCTAGTATGTATGGGGTGTGTTTGGTGAAGTCCTCTAATGCATGGGAGTGATGGTTTTCAGGGTGCATAACACACAAAAAAAGTCCTCCAGACTCCTGTGCAGTACTTCCCAGAGCTACTTTTATGCTTCTTTGGGTTTTCTTGGAGACCAGATTCCCTTAGACCTTCCCAGCATTATGATTGCCCGGTGCTGTCCACATCATAAATGGTTGCTTCCTTTTACCAAACGACAGTGATGACCTGGAACACCTAGAGTGATCCCTACACATACTCTAAAAAGTTATTAGCATGCTCTCGGTGGAAAGAATGTGAAATTTAATCCTTGATGTTTCTTTCAAGTAGCATCGTTGGGGGCTGAATTGACTCCCACTTGAATAGGAGCTGCAAGTGAAACAATTTTTGTGATTTTGAGATTTATAAAGAAAAGCACATATCTAAAACATGTTTTTTAAATTTTATTTAACTTTATTTTATGCACATTGGTATAATGATGTCAGATTCTCTGGAACTGGAGTTACAGACAGCTGCGAGCTGCCATGTGGGTGCTGGGAACCCAGGTCCTCTGGAAGAGCAGTCAGTGCTCTTAACCACTGTGCCATCTCGCCAGCCCCATATAAAACATATTTAACATATATGAAGTATATTTAATCTGTGACTCTTTGCTTTGCATGTCTGTCAGATAACGAACCTTGATGAGTGAGAATGGCTTTCCATTTGAATCCCTCACTGCTGTGCCCTGTGAAGCCTCGTTGTGATGGCACAGGATGTGGTGGGGTTCTTGATGGAAGTCAGTGTTCCTGTAACACTAGTCCTCTGCACAAGACAACATCTAATCTTGCTGCTCAAAGTTTCAGAGCTAACATTGGATGGTGTCTTGGTTAGGATTACTATTGCTATGACGAAACACCGTGGCCAAAAGGAAGCTGGGGAGGAAAGGGTTCTATGCTTTGGCTTGCACCTTCATACCCATAGTCCAGGGCTAACACCACCCACGGTGGGTGAGCCTTCCCACATGAATCATTCATCAAGAAAATAGGCTTGCCTACAGCCCAGCTTTTCTGGAGGCATTTTCTCAGTTGCAATTCCCTCCTTTCTATTGACTTCAGCTTGTTTCAAGTTAACATAAAATTAGCTAGCACAGATGGATACACAGTTTTCAAAAGAGGAAAGGAGGGTCTGCTAGCCTGGGAAGGATGGTGACAGCGGCCTGACTGTTTTACAGAGCATGGGGCTGGGTCTATCTGAAACAGGAAGGATGCGAATTTTTGCTCTTGAATGGAGCCACAAGAAATATGCTGGATCCTGAAGGGATGCATAGAATGAACCTTTGTCTTACCATTCTTCCTTTTGGTTTTGAAATCATAGATATCTCTCTCTCTCTCTCTCTCTCTCTCTCTCTCTCTCTCTCTCTCTCTNCTCTCTCTCTCTCTCTCTCTCTCTCTCTCTCTCTCTCTCTCTCTCTCTAGCATTTCCTGGGGCTGGAAGATGGCTCAGTGGTTAAGAGTACACTGATTGCTCTTGCAGAGGACTCAGGTTCAATTCCCAGCACCCACATGAGCCGTCATGTAGCTGCCTGTAACTCCATTTTCAAGGTATCTGACACCTTCTTCTGGTCTCTGTGGGCACCCTGGTGCACAGACATATATGCAAACAAAACACTCATGCACATAAAATTGAAATTAAAAATAAAAGCTAGCATTTCCCATGTAAAAAGACTCAAGTCTTAAGAGAGGCCCATTGGGATATGAAGCTCTTGCATCTTTAGAACTGTTCAAGGAGATGTTAGCATGAGACCTCAAGCAGAAAAGAAATAAAGCCCCAGGGCCCTCCCCAAGCATCCTCTCCTTCTCTAGCCTTCCACCATAGGTCCTTTCCCACTCTTGTCACTGTTCTGCACTAACAGAAGGAAGAACCATGAGTGATATCATTGCTAGATCTATAGACTCTTCAGAAAAGGTTCACTCTGTATAGGGGGTGTGTTTCCCAGGATGTTGTGGAGAATAGGAGGGAGAAGACACACTAGTTACTTTTCTCTTTGATGTGACAAAATGCCTGACAAAAATTTAAGGCGAGAAGGGCTTACTTTGGATCACTATTTAAGAATAGCCACAGTTCAGCATGATTGAGGAGGTGACAAGAAAGAGGCAGCTGGTTACATTGCACCTGTGGTAAGGAAGCAGCGAGAAATTATCCCTTGTGGTAGTTTGAAAGAAAGCGCTCCCCACAGGGAGTGACACTATTGGGAGTTGTGGTCTTGCTGAAGGCTTTGAGGTCTCCTATGCTCAAGCTACACCCAATGTCACAGTTTACTTCCTGATGGCCTGCAGATCAAGATGTAGATATCTCAGTACCTTCTCCAGCACTATGTCTGCCTGTGTGCTGCCATGTTCCACCATGATGATAATGGACTGAACCTCTGAAATGAATTCATCATGGTCATGTTGTCTCTTCACAGCAATAGAACACTGACTAAGACGGATGTTAATACTCAGTTTGTGTCCTCTTCTTATTCAGCCTGGGACACCAGGCCACAGTTATGGTGGGTCTTCGCATCCCAATTCCTTAGTCTAGGAACTCCTCCACAAATATCCTCAGGGACTTGTTTCCTAGGTGATTCTAGATCCCATCAAGTTGGCAGTCATTATAAACCGTCACAGAAAGGAACCGCTTCAGGCACGCCAAAGAGAAAGGGATAAAACACAGGGAGCAAGTCATTGGAAAGGCTGAAGGAATGTCAGCAGGGCCTCTAGGTTGGATGATTGTAAGGTCACATTACTAGCTGTGACACCGAGTTCAGGAAGTCACCAGAGGCTAGATTGCTACCATGCTAATTGTGCCCACAGTCACCACCCCACACTCACCAAGCCAATGGGAAGCAGGTCTTGCAGGTAGCCACAATAGCAGTACCTGCTGGCCAGACAGTGCCACTGCAGGAAGATAGCCTTTGCCTTTCTGTCCTCCCTAATCTCACTGCATGACCTAAATGGTATCCAGAACTACAGCCTCAAGGGGTCAAAGACTACAGCTTTCAGCCTTGTAGCTGTGCAGCCTAGGAAGGAGCTAGGGTAGCCTGGCGTGGTCAGCACAGCTGTGAAACCAGCACTTTGAGACTCTTACATTCCAGGGCAACCTGAGATACACAGCCAGGCCGTGTGTGTGTGTGTGCGCGCACTATGGTTTCATTTTGAACTATTTTATTTAGAACAGCTTTTCACATTTGAAACATGCCCTTCCAATAACATTATCACAGCCCATAGTCATTGATAGAACTCTATGGTAGAGATTTTTTCATGCTTTATTTAAATAACTCTTTATTTACGGCTCTCCTTCATTGCACAAACCAATGTTTTGGATTACCGTTTTTCCAGAGGAGATCTAAGTTGAGAGTTATTTAAAGCAGACGTGACAATGAGATGCTATAGCAAACTTGACGTTAAGGCCTGAAGGAACTCCGAGGTCTTCCTTGCTCTCCTCATTTAACAGATGAGGGCACCCAAGGCCAGCTTTCTAGTCTGTAATTCTTTATGCTGTCCTAAACCACATGTGTAATCCTTACTAAGACTCTGCTCTAGGTAGCTACTCACGGAGGGACAGTAAAAACGAGAGCCCAGCCCATCTCACCTCACTCTGTCCCTCCCTCCCCCACCCCACTGTACCTACCCCACTCTATTCCACTCAACTCCTCTCCACCCCATCCCACACGATTCCCCCAGGATTTGTTGATAGGCTGTTCTCAGGCTTCCCATGGCTATGGAGAGGATTCAAATAGCCTAACAGAGACCTTGCCCATGCTCTGTCCTACATGTGGAGGATAGTCCTGGGTTCCAGACAATTTCTCCTACAATTTCTCACCTCCTGGGTTTTGATGGAGGGGAAAAAGCAGGAAAAGATTTAAAACCCTGTGTACTTTAATATCTTGTAGCACAGTAACTTTGAAGACATGATCACCGATATTTTTCTTGTCTTGATTTCCCATCTTTTAATTTTGTAATAAAACAAAGGAAAAGTTAGTTATACCTTGTGGTTTGTAAGAATGAATTCATCTTCCAAAGCACAGAAGTCCCCATCTCTTGTCACTTCCTAATTAAGATTGCCTCTTCCCTGTCCTCTCTCCCCGCATCTCACATTGTAAATAGTTGTATCCAATATGCCACCGGTTTCTCATTAGTCTTCCTCTTCTTTATAATTATACTGGAAGAGCAAATCCGCCAAGAAAGAAACCAGCCAGCCCCCCCCCCAAAAAAATTGCCAAAATTCTTCTAAAATGAGCCAAACTGTAAGCTCGGAAGTGGCAGAAGCAGTGCCCTTTTGTTTCCCGGGATCCTGGTTCCAGATATCAACAGAGTCAACTTGAAGGCAAACATAAACTCTGTCCATATCCCTCCATACTTGCCCTAGGCCTTTAGAGACTCCAGCTATCCCAGCCCAAAGCTGCTACTCATAAACCTTAAATATAGTTTAATGTCTGGTGATTTTGCTCTGCCATTCTTGTGGTCCTTGTATGAACCAGTTGCGTTTTAGTTGGTAGGGGAGAGAGGACAGCAAAGAATAACAGCTCTTAACAGATGGTTGCAATTGAGCCCCAGGGACGAGCCTGGGAGAGGGTGAATGAGTCTAAGCAACATTCTAGGGCACTGTGACTCACCCAGCTTGTCTCCAGGCCAAGAGCAAGGAGGCCTACCGCTTCCAACCTGTTCTTTGGTAAGTAATAAATGTCAGGTGATTTTTCCTCATATGGTAGGGACGGTTTCTACGGAAGAGAAGATAAAAAATAGTGCTGAAAATGTGTTCACAGCAGCCGAGCTCATGCGTGCTTAGAGTGAAGTTGCGGCTTCCAGTCCATTTGTCATTTTTAGTGTTCAAGTTTTAGTAACAGGATGTTTTCAAATAGTTTACATTTCTCTTGGGACATCTTCCCTGACCAAATGTCATAGCGGCATTAGCTGGGAGTTATTTAGACTCCTTGTTTCTAACAACAAGAGTGATGCCATTTCTGCAAGCTGAGTCCAGGATTGAAGACAATGGGCTTTTCTTGTCCATCCCTGAGGAGAGACATTATGATATCAGTGAGACTTTTAGATAGTACACTGTTAAATCCTTGGATGCTCAACCTTTCAGTTACTGGGAAAGCATGCTTGTTAGAAGCAAAGTGCAAACTGACATTTAAATGCCTACTTGATGAAAACGTTAATGCTGATATTTATTTCATTTTATGTAATGCCCAATATTCTCTAAGGCAATTATATTTTAAGGCATGTCATTCTCTAAATTCTTCTCTTGTGCTCAAAAAAATTTTTTTTCTTTTCTGGTTACAGAGCAATATATTTTCATTGCAAAAAATTGGAAGATGTAGAAATTTAAAAAATTAAATTTTCTGATGTCTTTAAACTCCAGGTCTTTTTGTAAGTAGTCAATAGTGAAGATTATTTGAAATCTCATAAAATTTTATATTATTTTTTTAAATCAATATCGCCATCTCACCATTTCAAGCTGATTCATTTTTCTGGCAGGGCTCTTACTCCAGCTCCCAGAGCCTGATGCCACACTTCAAATGGAGCTTTGTTTTCAAATGACTCCAATTCAGATAAGTGGACAAGAATCTATGGGAGAAGGATGGCTTAGTCTGATTTATCTCAGTGGAGCCACAGTTAAAGCACTATTTCCTCAGTAATGTAATGGTCTGTGTATAAAATGAAGATTAGAGCCATGTGTGTAGTTGAGGGGATTACCAGCAGCAATAAAAGGATGTATCCCACAAGTTAGGGCATGAAGTATCAGCCCCAGCTGCAAGGAAATTTGGGGGTGGGGAAGATTTGAGTTGCACACTTTGCTACTCCGGGTAAAATGTTATTTCTGAAATAAACATCTAGAAGAGTGTGAATATACAGGCAGGCAGCTAAGGGAACCTTCCAGGGAAGTGTCCCTGAGTCTCCCCCCTCTCTACCCCTAGGCAGATCTGGGCTACCTCCTCCTTTGGATATTGGGACTCTGGTGCCATGTCCCACAAGCTGTGATCTCCAGATCTGGTAAGGCCACATTATTTCACATAAACTTGAGGAGGCAGAGGATGGTTCTGTTTTGTACTTCTTCAGCACAAGTACTGAAAGAGGAAGTGATTCTCTAAGAAGACTCATGGAGTTTTCACAGAACAATTCACCAAGATGTATTGATAGCGAATTCACCTCCTGTTTCCAGCAGACATGTTAGAGCCAAGTCTTTGGGAAGTAAAATCATTCCAGATGCACTAACCCTAAGATCCAAGAAAAGTTTGCTCTGGAATAGCAGATTTGCACACAGGGCAATGGCTAAACTGGAAATAGTCTTCCCAGTCCAACAACATCAGGCACAAAACAAAAGAAACCTATTGTTTTTGCTTGAGTAGGAACTGTCCCTCCCAGGCTCCAGTTCTGAATGCTGGTTCTTCATTTATGGCGCTATTTGGAGAGGCTGGGGAGGTGTGGCCTCGCTGGTGGATCTTTGAAGGTTGTATCTGCGCTCTGAATCCTCTCTTCTGCTTCTGGGTCTACCATGATGGAAGGGTCCTATGCCACGTGTTCTTATTACTGTAACTCCAGGAGACGAAATCTGAAACTGTGAGCCCAGATAATTTCTTCTACAGTGTCTCTGTCAGATCTCATAGGCTCAGTGATGTTAAAATAGCCCATACACGGATGGACTAAGTGCAGTATGTTTTTGTACTGGTGTCGCTTGGTTCCATATGCTTTTGTGCAGATTTCCAGGCCACCATTGGTTTCATATGCTTCAAGTCTACTTTGATATTAAAAATCTTTTGAATGATTAATTTCAGACTTTTCCTTGGGGTTACACATACCCATCAGCTAATGTCAATAACCTTGAAGCAACTCTAAGATGAAAATCTGCTAATTCTTCATTACTTTCTTATTCTTCACTCTCTCATATTCATCTTCTGCAGTCCCCTGCTCTAGTCGGTAGATTGAGTACAGTTTAAAGTGTGAAGGGAATATTATTTAGAACAACAGCTGTCACAACAAGATTTTGCTTTGCGGCAGCCTGGCTCTTCCTTGCTCATTTCTGCAAGAGAGTGGCTAATTGCCCAGATTCTCTAAGATCTGGGTTTCAAACCCTGCTGTCTCTAGACTGTGCCTATTATTGGATGAGATAACTACACTTGGCAGAGGTGCATATAGCTGTTGTGATGGCCGGGCCCATTAATTTGCAGTCGCTGCTGCACAGAATGAAAGAATTGCAACTGCTGCTCTCCTGGGAGATGCCACTTAGGCAAGAAGATAAATAAGGGGATTTTGATTACATTCAGAACTCTTAAGCTTGTGCCCGGGGATGTTCCATCTTTAAACGCTTGTCATTTTATGTTTACACAAAAATTATACTGGAAGTGAAAAAGCTTGAGTTTCTTCATACAAGCCTTTCCCCTTTACCAAATGCATCATGTTCTTTTGGAGAAATGTAAGTCAAATTTTGTGCCTGTTCTTTATTACATCTTACTTAATAAGATAACAAATATCAACGGCCACCGCTGCACCTGGCACATAGTGGGTCACCTTGAAATATCCCTCTCCTCCCTTTCTCCCTCCTTCACTTGTAGGGAATTGCCACTGATTCTAGCTCAAGGTCATCATGCAGAGCATCAGAATCCCAGTGTGTCTGCACTGGAGTCCATAGAGCCAAGTGAATTCTCATCCCCACCATTTTCAAGAGATGGTGTCTCTCGGTGGGGTGCAAAGAATCTGTGTTCAAGCCGTTGGTCTTTCCTCTTCTACCCAAATTAATTCAGAACACAGTGTTGGTCTAGCTGAGGGAAAGCCATGCACATGATTAACTTTTAATATGTACCAGGGACTGGGTGGGAATGTCAGATATAATAATATTAATAACCACTGTTGGCAGAGCTAATAGTTGTGGAACACTTACAATACATACTGTTAACTGTTTTTACATACTATGTGTAACTATTTCATGAATGGGTCCAATGAAGTCAACTACTGCTCCTGCTTCTTCCTCCTCTTCCCCCTTATCCTCCTCCCCCTCTCTGCTTCCTGCCCCCTTCCTCTTCTTTTTCTTATTCTTGTGTTTATGTGTGCCTATGTGGTATACATACTTATATATATATTCACATGTGTGCATTTATGGATGTGTGTGGAGGCCCAAAGTTGATACAGGGAATCTTATTAAATGTCTCTTCTATCTCTTTTCTTTTGAGGTAGTGTCTCTTAATATAACCCAGAGCTCACCAACAGGCCTAGTCCTCATTGTCAGTTTGCTCCAGGAATCTCATGTCTGGTGTTTGAAGTCCTTCTGTCTATGTGTTGCTTTTATTGGTTAATGAATAAAGCTGTTTTGGCCAGTGGCTTGGCAGAATAGAGCTAGGTGGGAAAACTAAACTGAATTCTGGAGAAAGAAGGCAGAGTCAGTAAGAAGCCATGTAGCTGCTGCTGGAGACAGATGTGCAGGAACCTTGCCGGTAGACCACAAGTCTCATGGTAAAATATAAAATAATGGAAATGGGTTAATTTAAGATATAAGAGCTANATTGGTTAATGAATAAAGCTGTTTTGGCCAGTGGCTTGGCAGAATAGAGCTAGGTGGGAAAACTAAACTGAATTCTGGAGAAAGAAGGCAGAGTCAGTAAGAAGCCATGTAGCTGCTGCTGGAGACAGATGTGCAGGAACCTTGCCGGTAGACCACAAGTCTCATGGTAAAATATAAAATAATGGAAATGGGTTAATTTAAGATATAAGAGCTAGCTAGCAATACACTTAAGCTATTGGCCAAGAAGTGTTTTAAATAATATAGCTTCTGTGTGATTATTTTGAGTCAGGGTGGTCAGGAAACAAACTAGCAGCCTCCCCCAACACATGTCTATTTTCAAGGCTAGAACTGGGGATGGGTGCCACATTTGCATGGGTTTGGGGAGATGACCTCTTGTTTACAGAGAAAGCTTTTTAACCACTGAGTCATCCTCGGCTCTGAAGTCCGCTTCAATCTAGAAATGTCTTATTGTTTTCAAGTAGTCTGTCAGAAACTGGGAAAAAACTGGATACCCATTTCTCTAGATCACTTTCAATCATTCAAACAGCCTACACAATAAAAACTAACCCAGAATTTCAGGCTAAAGTCCAGCTTCAATCTGCCCGAATCAGTGGCTTCCCAGCTGCCATCTGCAGGTCCCATGAAGACCAGCTGTGCCTAACTTCCCAGAGACATCCATGGATTTGGTCAGTAGCCTCCTCTTTTTATTTGAGCAAGCTGGCAGCCTTACAGCCANCCCCCCCCCGCCTGGAAGAAGGCAGGCAGTAAATCCTCAGCAGAGCTTTTGAGAAACAAGACACTTTGGCTGCTTCATCCTCCGCATTGGCTACCACCCAACTCTTCTGGCAATCATTAGCTGCCTTTGTCTACCTTTCTGCACTGAAGGGCTCATATGGTGTGCTTTCGTGGTTTTTAACATCTTCACTAGGATAAAGGATGCTAAGGCTGAAGCTCGACTAGACACCACGAGAGCAGAAGGGTACATTTGTGCAGGAGAGTATTTGAGGGATACCCCCATTCCTCATTGAGGAAGTTCCTGCCTTCTCACATCCAGGAGTGACCTTCAGGCTACTTGACAAATTTAAGTGCAATTAAGGGATATGCATGCAAAAGTGGTGGGGAGCGAGGACCCTGCCAGTGGTAATTAGGAGGCTTTCAAGTTCTGTGCAGGGGACTCGCTCTCTCGTGTCTAGTACCCAGTCTGTAGTCTGGACCTGTGTGGAGCCAGGCAGGGCTGTGGGGCTGGGGAAAGGGGGGTCTAGGGGTACCCACTGGCTCTGCACTTACCCAGAAACAGAAAACAAGCATGAGTACTGACAGCATGGTGCTGGCCATGGTGACCTAGGGAAGAGCAGGTCTAAGGCTTCACCAAGTCTAGCCTGGCTGGCACAAGAGGATGGTGTGTAAGTGGTCCTTTTTCTGTCCCACCAGCCAGCTCCCAAATAATGACACGAAGCCTTCTTATTAATTATGAAAAGTTGACTTTTAGCTTAAGCTTGTTCCTAACTAACTCTCATAACTTAAATTAACCTACTTATATTAATCTATGTTCTATCATGTGGTATAACCTCTCTTCCATTTTGCACCTCCAGTTTCCTCTCTGTGTCTTCCTGGCATCTCTTGCATGCCTAGATTCTTCCTCCTCTTCCTTTCTGTCCCCAGAAATTCTGCCTATCCTCCCACCTAGCTATTGGCTGTTCAGCTTTTTATTACAACAATCACAACAACACATCTTCACACAGTACACAACACATCCCACAACCACCATGGGCAGTACTGAACTCTGCAAAGGCAAGTTAAGTGCTCAGCAAAATTCATTCCTGCAGTCCTAGACAATGATCCTAGACACGTGTTTTTAATGGCTCCTCAGGCTGCTAACTGCTAATGTTATTAGTGACCTGTGGAGAGTTCAGATCCCTGGATAAGGGCTACCTGCTAATCTTGGTTATTACTTTTAAGCTTTGCAAAGCAAGACTGGGCTGACTCTTTGCTTTTATTCTTTTTTAAAGTTGTGTTTTCTAGAGTTGAGAGAGAGAGAGAGAGAAAGAAAGAATGTTGTGTGTGGGATGTGTGTTTTGTGTATGTGTGTGTTCATACCTATATCATTTCTGAATCACTGCTCTGACCATCATCAGGTTACCTTCCTAAAGCCAGGGAACACTTTTGTCAAGCGTGGCATTTTCCATGCTGAATCAGATTTTGCTTAGTTCCCTTAATCAATACCACTTAATCAGGAGCCTGTTTCATGCAATAGGATGGCATGATATGAAAGGACCTGACAGGCTTCCAGACAAAGTCCCCCTTTTTGTCCCCTTGAAGTCCTTCACTACTGCCCTCTTCTTGGGCTTACAAACTTATTTTTGACCATTCAGGAACTCCTGAATTTGATGTTCAACAGACAGGCTTCGTTCTACCTCCAGTCACCAGTCATTCTGTTCTTTCTGCTTGGAATGACCTTGTAGTGCAACCTATGTGCATGTCCCTTCCCCAGCTCACCCCAGCTGGCCTGCCATGCTCTATACAGGTGATACTGAACACAGGTGATGCCCCGCACAGCTGATGCCATGTGCAGGCAATGCCCCACACAGACGATGTCAGGCACAGGTGATGCCACGCAGAGGTGATGCCATGCACAGGCAATGCTTTGCATAGGTGATGCTGCTCACAAGTGATGCCACACACAGGCGATGCCCCACACAGGTGATGCCCTGCATAGGTGATACAGTGCACAGGTGAGGCCATTCACAGGTGATGCTGCACACAGGTGATGCCGCGCACAGGTGATGCCACACACAGGTGATACTGAGCACAGGTGATGCCCCACGTGGGCAATGCTCCACACAGGTGATGCCCTGCACATGCACAAGTGGTGCCCCATACAGGTGATGCCACACATGGGCAATGCCCCACATGGGCAATGCCATGCATACGCACAAGTGGTGCCCCACACAGGTGATGCCGAGCATGGACGATGCCCCACTCAGGTGATGCTGCCTCCAGAGAGCTCTCCCTTGCCTGCTGCTGTCTTTATTCTGCACAACCCTTTGTCACAACCCTTTGTCACAACCCTTTTCACGCTGCATTTCTTCCAGATTATGTAAGTCAGTCAAACTTGGAGAAAATTTGAAAAAGTCTTAAGGTCTTTAAAATGTGCACGAATAACTTGGGATTCAAAGCAGTTTTAACATTTTGATAAATTCCATCCCAGTATCTTTTCTATTTCTATATTTATATACTTTGATATGCTCTGAAAAGCAAAATAATGAAATGTCATAAAAAGAGGAGAAAAATTGATGGAAAATTTTTATTGCATTTGTGTTACTAAGTGACTGGTAACTTTAAAAAAGTAGCTTAGAATATTTAAAAATCAAATAGCAAGGGAGTTGCTTTGGTGTTAGTTTAACACAGAGATGTGCTAGAAAGTGAATGTTTAAATAAATATGTTTAAACAGTATGGGTTCTGTCTTTAATGGGCATTTTATCATGTCCTAAATCCTTTTTATTTACTTATTTATTTGGTTTTTTGAGACAAGGTTTCTCTGTGTAGCCCTGGCTGTCCTGGAACTATCTCTGTAGACCAGGTTGGCCTCGAACTCACAGAGCTCCGCCTGCCTCTGCCTTCCAAGTGCTGGATTAAAGGCATGTGCCACCACTGTCTGGCTGTGCATTTTTACTCTATAATTCTGTTTATGATTTCCATTCTATTGCAGCATCTGCTAACTTTTTTGGTAATCCCATCAGACAAAACTTGCTTCAGACAGGCCTGTGATTTTATTTTATATCCAATTTAACACAGTCGGAGCCTGAAGTAAGCAAGTAATAAACCGAATAAATAAGAGATCATTTTACTCCTTCTGGATTCACTGCTTCCTCTTTACTTAGTCAACCAATAACTGAAGCTTTGTCATCTACTGTTACAGTCCAGAATTATTGTCAGTATCCACAGGTCTGGGATGCTGACCGCAGTACCCACAGGCCCACAGGGGTGAAGGTTCTTAATCCTCCAACGCTGGAAACCACTGCTGACAGATAGCCCTGAGGAACTGACTCACCTAAAGAGAGCTGCTTCAGCCAAAGTCACCTTCTTTCCTTGGGTGACCTAAGGTCCATGAAAATCTGGTCTGATAGCCAACTGGGGAACAACTCTGAAACCCTGCTTCCCACTCTCCTTAGCGTCTCTCAAGGTTGCCACAGAGACGACATCGCACCAGAGCTCCTCTCTCTGTGGACCTGCTTCCTTTTCCTGGCTTTCTGAGATGGAAATTCATGTCTGTCCGATTCCTGGGGATCCTCAGACACAGTCCCAACTTGAGGTGACAGAATCCAGCTGTCTGGTATGCTTTCAGACAGCAGATTGTGAGCGCCTTGAACATGTATGGTGTTATACATGCTTCATAACATGCCCCGTGACAGTCTCTACAGCTATCCCGTGGAAGTCCCTCGATGAGAAGACAATATGAATGAGAAGGAACAATCAGAAAATTTCCAAAAGTTCTGACAGCAAGAATAGCAAATAGGTGACTCCCAAGTTCTAAGTCTAAGAGAATGAGGCATGGGAATGCTGCCTGGAGAAGAAATTGGCATTGTGATGGTTGGGTGGCAGAGAGGGTACATTTGAAGTATCACAATCTACCCAGAGGCAGTGGTTGCAGTAGACCCAGATTTTATGTATGGAACAGTTTGGAAATGCTGAGCTATTATGGACCCAGACAGTGGTAACACCAGGAGCTTCAAGAAAAAGGGAAGTCTCAGACTTTTTTCTTCTTAAAGACCAGGTCTGGTGTAGCCCAAGCTTTGAACTCTTTATGCAGTTAAAAATGAACTTCTGAATCCCCTGTCCTCACCTGCTGAGTGCTAGGTTGCACTACCACTCTCAGTTTATGCAATGCTGGGGATCAAACCCTGGGCCTCATTCATGCTAAGCAAGCACTCTACCCACTAAGTCACATTCTCAACTGATTTTTTCCCTGTAAAATTAAACACAGACGAGCCATCCAGTGTTGGCCATCCAGACCTGAAGAACAGCATCAACTCTTCTGTGGTCTCCAGGTGGTCAGCTTTCTTGGCAAAGTATAGACTTGTCAACTTTCATAAGCAAGTTATTTAAGATCCCTTGAGAGGTAAAAAGACGACTGATTGCTGTCTCTCTGTCTCTCCAACTATGTTTTGTAATACTCCAATAGAAAGTACGTGTGCATACTATGTTGACTAATACCCATTTTTATTAAATTGTGACCAATACAAATACATAATTAAGGAAAGAGGACAAAATAATTAAAGGGAAGCAGTCAGGGCTGGAAAGAGGACTCAGCTGTTAATAGGTAGACTCACAACTGAAAGGGAAGAAGTCAAATGGTCTGTGCAAAGAGTCCATGTGATGCGGCCTCTCCCAAGGTCAACAGAAGAAAGTTTCAACAGCAATTTCCTGCTCGGGTTACACATGGAATTCTTGTTTCCATGATGCAAATCTTCGCAGAAGACACAGAAACAATGCATGGAGCAGGACAAAACTTCAAGGAATAGAAATTGACACACTCAGGGAGTTAAGAACAATAAAATAGTAGAAAGAAAGAACATCCAGAAAACAAGGCAAAGTAAATGAAACACAGGGTAACAGGTATATTGAATGTAACAGGTTAATTAGACAGTAATTGTCTCACATAAAGTAAAACAGGCAAAAACAGAGGAAAGAAAATTACTGAATCAATTCAGGGGCTGAATTCTGAAAACAAAACAGACAAAATTAACCAGAGAATTATCAAAGAAGTTATACAAAATGGTTTGTTTTTTTGCTTGAAAAAGTTTTCATGTTGAATGGGATTAATGTCTATTATAATGAATAAAATTGGTCATTAACAAAGAACAGCATCATAATAATTCAAAGTTGTAGGGATAAGAAAAGATCAAAAAGGAAAGGGGAGGGGACAGAAGAGGAGACAGGGCAGAAGAGGGGAGGGGCCAGGAGAGAGGAGAGGGGAAGGGGAGGGAAGGGTAGAGAGGAGAGATGAGGTGAGGTGAAGAAGCAGAAGGAAAGAGGAGAGAGGGAGGG